>JAUZSV010450562.1:0-17084 GCA_034780495.1 Parotocinclus cesarpintoi | reverse complement strand
TGATCAAGGTCAAAAGATGGCACTAAGATGACATTTTTACACATTTTGATGGTAGAACATTGCCTGATCATGGCCTGCTGGCCCATATTTATATTAATTGCACTTTTGACACATGGTTAGGCTGTGGTAGCCTAGCGGTTAAGGTGCTGGACTCTGGACCAGAAGGTCCAGGGTTCAAAGCTCACATCTGCCAAGCTGCCACAGTTGGACCCTTGAGCAAGGCCCTTCACCCACAACTGGTAATCCAATCTATGAGTTTACATGCATTTGGGTTATACTATGCAGTCAGCCAATAATCTCACATAAGAATGTGATATAAACTGGAAACCGCCTTAATTAAATAATGAAACTAATTTCCTTAAGCATATACTACATTTCAGAGTCTCCACCAAAAGTGTTTTGTAGCTGTCTCAAGGATTCTGCATTTAATTGAAGGGTTTCCAGAGTCAGGAAAGGAAAACAAGGAAAAATGTGTTTGGAAACAAGCCGCAAAGAAGCTAAGTCTCTTAGAACATACATGCCAGGCAACCATGTTTGATTCTGATACTCACTTCAAGGGCTACGTTATTCGAATAACATACGAAGATACGAATATCTTTTTAACCCATATTCAATTGCATACACTATAAAGACAAGATATTTAATGTTCAAACGGATAAACTTTATTGTTTTTGCAAATATTTACTCATTTTAAATTTGACGCCTGCAACACCTGCCCATGAAGGTGTTACATCAACTTTCCTTTAAACAACACTCAATAAACCCTTGGGTACTAAGGAAACTTATTGCACACTAAAAGCTCTGTAGGTGGAATTATTTCCCATTTTTGCTGGATGTAAAACTTCAGTTGCTCTACAGTCTGGGGTGTCCATTGTCATATTTTACACTTTACAAATGCACCACACATTTTCAATGGGAGACAGGTCTGGACTGCAGTTTAGTACTTGCACTCTTTTACAGCAAAGCTTACTACACAGTAACATGTGCAGAATGTGACTTGGCATTGTCTTGCTAAGATAAACAGGGACGTCCCTAAAAAGACGCCGTTTGGATTGCAGCATATGTTGCTCCAAAACCTGTATGTACCTTTCAGTATTAATGGTGCCTTCACAGATGTGTTAGTTACCCACGCCATGAGATCAGATACCATCAGATAACAATCCGACAGTCCTGTTCCTCTTTGGCCCGGAGGACACCACGTCTTTAATTTCCACAAACAATTTGAAATGTTGACTCGTCAGACCTCAGGACACTTTTCCACTGTGTGTTAGTCCATGTCAGATGAGCTCAGGCAGAGAAGCCGACTGTGTTCCTGGGTGTTGTTGATATATGGCTTTCAATTTGCATAGTGGAGTTGTAACTTGCACTTGCAGATAAAGCGATGAACTGTTTTTACTAATAATTATTTTCTGAAGTTCCTGAGTTTCTGAAGTGTTCTTGAGCCCATGTGGTAATATCTGTTACAGAATGATGTTGGTTTTTAATGCAGTGCCACCTGAGGGATCAAAGGTCACAGGCATTCTATGTTGGTTTTCGGATTTGCCGCTTACTTGAACCGATTTCTACAGATTTTCTGAATTTTTTGGTGATATTATGGACTGTAGATGAAATCCCTAAATTCCTTGCAATTGCATGATTAGAAACGTTGTTCATAAACTTTTGGACTTTTCACTCATGCAGTTGTTCACACGAGTGGTGAATTTCACCCCATCCTTACTTGTGAACGATCGAGCCTTTTGTAAATGCTCCCTTTATACCCAATCATGACACTCACCTGTAGAATGTTCCAAACAGGTGGGGTTTTTTTTTTAGCATTCCTCAACTTTCCCAATCTTTCATTGTCCCTGTTTCAACTGTTTTTTGGAATGTGTTGCAGGCATCAAATGAAAAATGTGTGAATATTTGCAAAATTTCAATATTTTATCCGTTTGAACATGAACTATATTTTCTTTGTAGTGTATTCAATATGTCAACTCAAATATGAGTTAAGAAGGATTTGCGTATTTTGTTTTAATTTATATTTTAAACATTGTCCCAACTTAATTTGAATTTGTTATTTAAAAAAAACTGCAAAAATCAGATCAGATTTGATTGAATTATTACATGCAGTCAAACACACTCTATGAGTGAGTGTACAGATGTGTCTCTCTGAAAGTAGGTGTTCAAGGCATAATTCAACAGGAAGGTTTTTTTTTATTATATATTTCAAAGTAGTGAACCAAACCACAGTCAGAGGTGGGATAAGATAAGGTGGGATTAAATGATACTAACTTCAGCAGTCAAAAATTGATAGCTAAACTGGAGCACAATCAACTGTATGTATTGCAATTCTCACCCCACAACACGTCTGGCTCCAGTATTTCACCATTCCACGCCCTGAACTTCAGAGCATTTTGGGAAGGGGGCTGAGTGGGGGTGGAACTCCAGATTGAGATGTTAAAACAGTGGATGGTAATGCGTTGCTCGGCCCCAAAACTGAGCAGTTGCAGAAAGTTCATTTGAACATGTTTGATGCTGAATTCCAGCTAAATAAATCAAGACAAGACGAAACATTAACAGCCAGATTATTATAAGTCTTACACATTAACTTCAGAAAAAAATGCCTGCAATTTAACTTAAAAATTAAATTAATGAAATCAGTACTAGCAGAAGTCAGTTCAGCAAATTGCAATAAAAATATTACATATGACAAACAATAAAGAAAAAGGGGAAAGCATTGGTTTGGACAGAATTATTTTTTCAAAAATATTTGATGGTAATAATATTTTGTAATGATTATTGACATTAATAACTTGAATTATATTTCAATGTATGGTTAAAATTAAACTAGTTTTTTACTTAAACACCTACATACATTTTAGTCAATGTTTACCCAATGACAACTAAATATTACAGTATTTAACCATTTGAGGATCAAAGGATCTGTCCCATACTTTTAAATGGACACCAAATGCGATTAAAACAACATAGACCAGTCAAATTTGTTTAAAACCACTCGGTATGTCACTAACTTGTTTCAGCTTGTTTCACTATACATGTGTTAGTTTCTTTGTGAGATTGAGAGGAGTTTTGTTTCAAAATCACTCAAATTATGTGCGTACAATCCATATGGTCCAAAAAGGGCAAAAGGAGCAGAATAAAAGCAAATGAGATGGGGTTTAAAGTGTATTTATCAGTGTATGAACATTCAGTGATACTGACAGATGTAAAATAATTAAAAATGTTAATGGTCCATATATTGTAGAACACAATTAATGGAAAATAATGCACAAGCAGTATAATAAGCATGACTTCACTGTATCACATCACATCACTGTATATTAAAGCATTGGTAATGTCTATTCTAAAAAATTTCTGGTTCATTTTCAGTACCTTGGATACTGTGACTGGTTTAAGGCAGGTAAGACCACCTCTTGTAAAGTTGCATGTCACTGGTATAGCGTCAGAGAAAGAACCCGTGTTTGGGTCAATCCAGTAAGTGCCTAAAAAAATTATATTACAATATATACAATACATACATTGTTAAACACATACACACATATACACACACACGCACACACAGAGCAAATATAGTGCCAACTGGGCAAATATAGTGCTAACCTTAGCCAACTGGTGTGAGCTGGCAATTAGAGTATAAGGATTTTCTGTGGTACTCGGAAATCATAGATTTTGGCATTAGGTACAGACTAATTAAACATATAGAAATATGAATAATATGTTAACATTGGCTGAATATTTCAACCTGAATATTGCTGCATAGCAAGCGCATCATTATATGTACAGTTAATGTGTACACAAACCATCTTTCAGTTTTCTTTGGCAGGTGTTAAGATCACGGCAGAGACGTGCTGGATGATCTCGCGTTCCCAGTGGATTCATCAGACTGTGCAATAACGACCTTAAATAGCGCAGTGTGTTCAGAATTTCTGTGGCTCTTAACATGGGAAACACTGGCATGCTTGCATCCTGAGGGATAGAAAACAAAAAGGAAGGGTTAAAGAAATAAAACATGTTTAAGATAAAGAAACCAAATTACCGGTAAACCCACGTGGACATGCAAACAGAGTCAGTGGATCACATATATATATATATATACACATAAGATAAAACAGTTAGAACATTGCTTTTTCGTTTCTGAAGTGTACAGAATGCAAAACAATGCACATTTTCCTGCATAAGATAATAAAGGACAAATCGTTCCCTTTATTTAATGAAAATGGGATATATCTACATGTATTAGATTGCAAAAGAAGGCATCATGCAACTCGGTGATGCATAAACTAAATAAGTAAATCAGCAAATGTTTTTTTTGTTCTTGAGAGATCCCATAGATCTATGTAACATTGTTGCCATATCTGTAATCATGCTGTTTCCTGTATACCTACAAAGTAATCAAGTTATCAAAGTAATCACGGGTTTCACATTCTCTATTAGCCTATTATATACAGATTATATACAGCCCCAATTCCAATAAAGCTGGGAAGTTGTGTAAAACATAAATAAAAACAGAATACGATGATTTGCAAATCCTTTTCAACCCATTTTATTACATTTAATTTCTCCACCTACAAGTGCAAGTTAAAACGCTATGTGAAAGCCATATATCAACAACACCCAGAAACAACACAGACTTCTCCAGGCCTGAGCTCATCTGAGATGCACTGCAGCAAAGTCGGAAGGAGTCCACATTTCTTTTACAATACATTGTGTCCTCCAGGCCAAAGAAGAAAAGGATTGTCCAGATTGTTTTCAGCGCAAAGTCCAAAAGCCAGCATATCTGATGGTATGATGGTTTGTTAGTGCCCAAGGTATGGGTAACTTACACATCTGTGAAAGCAACATTAATGCTGAAAGGTACATACAGGATTTGGAGCAACATAATCACAGTCACATTCTGCACGTGTTAAAATAGCGTGGCTTCGTAGTAGAAGAGTGCAGGTACTAGACTGTCCTGCCTGCAGTCCAGACCTGTTTTCCATTGAAAATGTGTGGCACATTATGAAGTGTAAAATACAACAACGGAGAGCCCGGACTGTTGAGCGACTGAAGTTCAAGAATCAAGCAAATACAGGATAGAATTCCACCTACAAAGCTTCAACAATTAGTCTCATCAGTTACCAAAAGCTTATTGAGTGTTGTTAAAAGGAAAGATGATGTAACACAGTGGTAAACATGCCCCTGTCTTTGGAACTTTGGAACGTGTTGCAGGCATCAAATTCAAAATATTTTCAAAAAAACAATAAAGATTATCTTAAACATTACATATCTTGTCTTTGTAATGTATTCAATTTAATATAGGTTTCAATATAGGGTAAATCATTGTATTCTGTTTTTAATTATGTTTTACACAATGTCCCAACTTCATTGGAATTGGGGTTATACATTTTGGCCTTGGAAAGTCAGTGCACACTCAGTGCTGAGTCCTGAGATATAAGGCAGGAATACTTGAAAGTGCAGTTTAATGACCATCCGATCAACATCTGTTCACTATAACAATACTAACAAATTATAATAGAAAGTAGAAATCTGTTTTATGCATAAATAGGACCTACATTATGGTCTATGTGCAAAGACACTTATATACTTGTACACTTATGACAACATGACATTACTTTATATATATATATATACACACCTTTTATATATACAATACTGTCACAGAAAAAGACTCTATGGTAATGTACAGTTAACCAGTTTCACAGTATGTAATGTGGTCATTACACAGCACATACATGTAGTCAGGTGTAAGAACAGTACCATCATTTTACACACTCACTTCATTTAAAACTAAAATCAATTTGAATACGTCAATTCCCCTATGCAAACTGTACATGCACAATGTTATAAATGTACATATATTCATATACATACGATGTTTTTCGATGCTGCGAGTGAGGCCGGCGTATTTACTCCACTATCGTCCCGCTGCTGAACACACAAACACACATAATGAGTAGATAATAAGTTACATTTAATAACAGAAATAAGTGTATTAGCAAAAATACTTACAAATAATTGTGGAATACTGGGAAGGCCCTAGAAGGTAAAAAGGAAAATGCAAGCAATTAGGAGTCTGATTAGCCTGATTTAATAAGTATGATTGCATGTGCAACATAAATAGCTGGTGTGCCTTACCGGTGGCCCAGGAGGACCACGGCGTCCAGGAGAACCCTAAAAACAATCGACATATCGTACGAGATAGGTACGCATGAAGAGTGTCTACGTGTTTGGGTAAATGTATAATTACTCACCCTTGGCCCCCTGACACCCTGTATAAAAATAAATGAAAAAATAACTTTAGTTTACCACACTTTTCTATTACTTTCTATCAGACTGCATAAAAAAACCAACAAAAGTTGTGTGTGCATATAGGTGGGTGTACATGATTTCTTACCGTCTCTCCTTTGCTACCAGTATCTCCCCTAAGACCCTAGAAAATTAAAAGAATAACACAATCAAGGGGGCAAAATACTTGTGCATTATAAACCTGTATGATATGCAAATGAAAATGTGGTTGAAACATATCCCGAAAATAATTTTTGTAAATAAAAATATTATCAAGCCGCCTACTCCATTCAAACACAACTATAATCCACTAAGTCTACTGCTTCCACTAAAATAAACACTGTTACTCAAAAACTGCACCTTCTTATTGAATAAAACAAACAGCGTTTAATATGAACTTCTACCCAAATTATGTGTGACAAAAAGTTTACTTCCCCCAATCAAATATCTACTGACCCAAACAAATCTTTACATTTAAAAGTTTTATTCACACATAAATTAGCATGTGTAAACTAATATACTTAAATAGAAAAACATATTTATTTTCATCCAGGTCCCTGGAGCTGTTAGACTAGTTCTAACCAATGCACTCTCGTTTTGTCATGTATGGATGCTGGTTGTTTTCAGTATTTTCATAAATCATATTAAATCAATTGACTGTCACTTACAGGACTTCCCATAGGGCCTATTAATCCTATAGGACCAGGCACTCCTCCTTTTCCCTACAAACAGTAAGAGAGGAAACAGAAAAGATTCTAAATTGGTACATGTTTGTGAGAAGCCATGATAACAGCAAGTGCCAATGATATACAAATGTAGAGTTTTCTTTTAAGACTAGGGTAGCTGTAATTAAATTTATAGTTCATTAGGTTATGTGTTGCAGGTAAGGATTTATTTATTTATTTTAAATCCTACCATGCGACCTGGAGGTCCCTTTGGTCCTCGAATGCCCTTCATCCCAAGATCTCCTGGAGGACCCTGCATAAATAATATATACCATATACCTGTACATATTGTTTTAATATTTTGTGTGCATGAATTTTCAGTTAAAACATTGCATCACTTAATATCTTCAAAGGTCACTAGCTACACTGCTCACAAAAAGTAGGCGATATTTCATAATGGGATATTTCATTTTGAAATATTTGTTATTTGTATAATTACTAGTGTTAATCTCTTCTTTTTTTTCCTCAACTCTCAGGATTTCAAATTAATTCTTACTTTTGGCCCAAAAACTCCCAGAATGCCTGGAAATCCAGGCTCTCCAACATCTCCCTGAAAACAAAAAGGAAATCAACATCATTCGTCAGGACGGTACAGAGTGGACCAAAAATTTAAATAAAACCACTCAAATAAATTAAACAATAATTACAATTCAAACCATTTTGTTAAAGGAATTTAAATATAAGATGCGAGTTAATAAACATTGTATGTTTTTTAAAATGACAACTAACTTCAATTCAATTCAATTCAATTCAGTTTTATTTATATAGCGCCTTTTACAATAGAGTATTGTCTCAAAGCAGCTACTAACTGACAGGAACCAGAGGAAAACATTAAACCTGCACAGTCCACTGGAATTTTTTTTTATTTTGAATGAATTAGTAAGAGCCTTTATTAGTCCAGGGTTCCAAGATCAGGATCAGTTTAAGTCTAGTCACAACCAATCAACACAACCAATTTAGTTGTACAAAACAGTTTTTTGCTTTTAAAAAAGGAACATAAAAATTCTATGTCAATCTTTCTGTATTTCAAGTATTTCAGGTACTACTAATTTAGTGTCAGGAATTCTATAATTAAAAAGGGACTACAGAGTATCCAGTAAAATAAGTATATAATAAGTAACATCAAGTGTTTTATTAATTCACATTTAAACTGTTAAAATGGTAGTAATGTGTAGTTGTTCAGTATATGGCATGTAAAAGATTGTAGATTTAATATTTATGGATTCATCAAAATATCCAACGGAATGCTTCCCAGGGGATCAATTCCCAAGGGATTTAAACTTTAAACAAAAAAGTCCCAAAATTTGGGAATATTTATAAAATTCTGGAATAATAAGTACTGTTTATTCTTTCTTTACAGAAATAATAAGTAATTCTGCAGAATCAGATTGCAGATATTACAGAAAACATTAAGTGACATTAAAAGGGACACCTTGGAATAGTCAGACTGGAGTACAACCAATCAGCAGTGGTGAGTACCTACTGACAGTAATTCAAGAAGTGACAAACTGTAGGGTAAATACCATAATAATGTTTCTATAATAATAATAATAATAATAATAATAATAATAATAATAATAATAATAATAATAATAATGTGGGCCCTGTGATGGATTGGCATCATGCTTCTGACTGTGCCCAGTGAATTTGGGGATCAGCTCTGGAATATTAATAAATGTGTTGATGTGTTACTCACTAGCATTCCTTTCGGCCCTGGGCTTCCATAAGTCCCGGGCAGTCCCATTCCTCCTTTAAAGCCCCTTTTTCCTGAAGGTCCAGGATGGCCTGGAAGACCTCTTTCACCCTGTTATTAATTAAAATATTAATCAATTGATTTTCCTTACATTTACCTCAGATGTTAGCAAATAAACAAAATTACAAAAAGGAGGCAAAATAATAAATCTAATAAATAACTTTATGAACAATGCAAAGCTATTACAGCACTTAGCTATTACCAAAATAGAGTTTAAACAGTTGTTGTTTTTCAAAAACAATTAAGAAATCTGTTTTATCATTTTAAATATATATATATATATATTTTATTTTTTTTTATTTTTATTTTTTTTTAAAGAACTTGGAAAGTTTAAGAAATGTAAAAATATAATACCTGCATTTATTAAAGGGAATTTCTAAAGTATTAAAATGTACTAATGTAATAATTAATTAATTATTATGCCTAAGCACAAAAGTTAAATAATATAAGGTATTGTACTGTACAAAATATGTTCACAGTAAGTCTGTTTTTGGCTTCATTTTTTCAGCTTATCTCTGGCAAGTGTCTAGCAATAGTCTGCAAGCATTGAAGCGTTTCATTTGCAATTTCCTAGTGAAACCATTCACCATGCTCACTGACTGATCAAAGTTTAATGCAAAGAAGTCTAGATGAGAGTGCAAAAAATTAATTTTTAAGGACATGTTACAGCCAAGTTATTTAAATGCCTGGATGTGAAAGCCCTCATCTTGCAGTGAAGCGCACAAATCTGATAACCAGTGAAGATTCCATACTTTATCTTTGCTTGATGCAACTTTGGAAATTTACAAAGGGAATACAGGAATGCATTTTTATTTTTGTACACTGTTTTTTCATCAGACCCAACTTAATATGCAATGCTGGCAGCAGAATCTTATTTATATTAACAAGTGCTGAATGAAGAACACGTTTTGTCCCTGGCTGCAGTGAATGTCAAAGTGGCCTGTCTCTTGTGTTTTCTTGTAGTTTTCTTCTCTTGCTCGACTGTCCCAGTCACATAGGAAGCAGTAATACACTGTGTATCCACCCTGGAGACCAAGCACGAGACCAACCATCTTTAAGGCACCACAGAGGCACCAATAATTTTGTTAATAGTTTATGCACCTCGCTTTTGTGACTCAAAAATCATTTCACCACAGACATAGCAGAAATGATCAGCTTTATTAATGCACCTCCAAGGCAACGCTGAGTAGCTGAACAACGATATAAATCAAATAGTAAAAATGCTGACTTGGTGACTGATAAAGGGAAAATGTAATTCTTACATAGAGTTTTGTGATGCAAGTTTGATTAGAATTGCATCATCTAGCTTTCATTGGACATTCAGATATGATGCAGTACTGATGATGCAATCTTTGCCTAGAGTTGTATCAAAGGCTGTGAGAAATATTCACGCACCCATGTATCATGAAAATCAGAGCCAATTTCAAAATCTTTTTATCTCTGAACCAGATGGCTGTAGACTAGTAATACTGCTTTTTACTAGCAGTGTCAGACTTTTTTGGCCCTCAAAATCTATGGAGCAATAAAAGAGATGTTCTTGTCCACTAAGTATTACATTACAAAAAAGGACAAAAATCATTAACTGATTACATGGAGGACAGATACAGGTAGGCCACTGACTAACTGCCATCGGATTATGATTATAGTCCTACTATCAACATTTTTATCTAATAATACAGCATTTGACAGTGTTGATAATGACAGTGTCTGGTTAATGGTTTTCTCACCTTTGGGCCAGATGAACCCTGAGGACCTGGTAACCCTGTGGCACCCAATTTTCCTCTGGCTCCAGATTTTCCAGGGAGCCCAAACTCACCATCATCTCCTTGGTCACCCTAAAAAAAGTTCAAAAAATAAGAGCAAAAAATACCTAATTTAATATAGCTTTTTGTTACTTTCCCCATTCACCCTTTAAAACAGACGTAACATCTCAAACACAAGAAAAAATGCACACCTTTACACCTTTACTCCCATCCTTTCCTGGAATGCCATCAACTCCAGGAATGCCCTCCTTGCCATCTCGGCCAACCACGCCCCTCTCCCCAGGCAAGCCAAGAGTGCCCTTTGAAAGACAAAGATATAGAGAGAATACTAATTTAATACATTTACATCTTAACCAGCCAGTGACCATATGAATTGCATTACATTATTCAGTCGCTAGTGATCTGACAAGGCTTTGTTTCAAACTACATACTTTGCTAAATATTGCATTGCATGAATAGAACAAGATATTAGTATAGTAAGCATTTTGTGTTTTCTTAATTCAGACACTTTGCCCTTTGTCACCAGTAGAAGTTTTTGTTGAGCAGGTTAAGTAATCTGGAAGTTTAAGGCATTCTGATGACCTTTTTACTGAGGCCATATTCAGAAGATATTTGTATTTCTCATTGTGTACTGGAATAATCTTGTACCAAGGTTTTACCTGGAAAAATGGGTTTTAAATAAAGATCTGTCTCAGAGGCAGTGTGCATAATTCGAAGCTGTTTTTCCAGGAAAGACGGGCAGTATAACCAAGCTAGTGCTTCGACTGGGCAGGGAAACAGAAAACTGCAACAAGGCTTTATACATATATTTATGTGTCAGCACAACTATTAAGCAGCTGCTGATTGAATCAAGCAATCAATCAAATCAATCAATCAGGATTTAATTACTAATGCTTGAATACAGCTTACTGATAGAAAAACATCACTTAAGGACTTTCTAGATTTGCAACACATGTATATCTTCTTGCAGTGAGGCAACAGTGCTACCCACTGAGCCAAAGGAAAATAATAAAGTGTTAGTTCCTAAACCATATATATGTGGTGATCCATTAGTATTCGGTTTTATATATATTTATATATATATATATACACACACACACACACACACACACAGAACGTCTGGACAAAAATATATTTCTGTGTGAATACAGTGTATTAGCTTATTCAGTATAGTGACTGCAGTAGTGACACAGTTTTAACTTGTTAAGTTATTACTTGCTGAAACATAGGCTATCAATTGCACATAGAAAAAAGGAAAACTGATAATTTAACAGAGAAAAAGAATTGACTAACTTACTGGTATTCCTCTGTTTCCACGTCCACCTTGTGGCCCCTGTTTACCCTTCTGACCCTTTGTGAAAGATAGAAAGTAAAAATGGTTAACTAAGCTAAAACTAAACTAAAAGGTTAACACTGTAAAAACCTGTATTACTGTTGCTCTTAAATAACTTATATCTGACACAAGTCCTATACCTTAACTGATCTAACTGTTTTCATTCATATAAACACAGTTACACAAACAAGCAGACGTAATTTCATACCTGCTCGCCTTTTGATCCTTTAGGCCCTACTTCTCCACGGGGACCGGGGTGACCCTGAAATATAACAGGTTAAAACAATTGGTTTCAAATTCTATGCCTATAAGTGTACATGTTTGTGGATATAAACATGAATGTTGTGATTGCTCACAGGTAATCCTGGGGTGCCAGCTTTCCCTCGAGGTCCATCCACCCCCACCTGACCCTGAATATCAAAAAGTCAGACTGTCAGACCATGGTAGAAGGCACTAATTTATTTTATACATACTCTAACTACCTACAAATTAGAAACGTGGTAAGTTTTCAATTTGTATTTGTTAGAATGTAAAGTGTAGAAAAGTATTTCGGTCAAAAAACACAACTTTTAAACACACTTATTGTTTACAAGTGCATACAAATAAGCAATAGCCATGCAATCAACATGTGGCACTGTAATGGGTTATACTAAAGTTCTTAATAATTTTAAGTGCTGGGTTCCACTTTTGAAGCAAGCAGGTTTTTCAAGTCTTCTATTATTACTATTATTATACTATTATTCTGCTATTACAATGAGGTGAAAGTGTCTGGATGCAAGTTTTAGTGGTCACTGCACCTTGAAATTCTAAAATTATTCATCTGTTTCACTACAAACTTTGTTCGTCCCCCTTTACTCTGTTTTGTAACGGTCAGGATTCCCACATGACCATCACAGATCAGGTACTATTAGGGTGGTGGATTATTCTCAGCACTGCAGTGACACTGACTGTGTGTTGCACTGATCAGATCAGACACAACAGCGCTGATAAGGTTTTAAACTAACTCATTGTCACTGCTGGATTGAAAGTAGTCCACAAGGAAAAAATGTCAATCCACCAGCATCCTGTAAGCACTGATGAATGATTAGAGGATAACTTACACAAATTTTGCAGGAACAGATGAGCTACCTTCTCTGACTCTACAGCAGTATGATGGTACAATAAGGTAAATATGCCTGAAGTATACAGTGAGTGATTTGTGTTTTAAAAGTCCAGAAGCTCTGTTGTGAGTCACATCAGTACTGAGAATGATCCACCAACCAAAGTGGTAGTACCTTACCTGACCTGACCATTAAAGTGCAGAACAAAGGGGACTGTAGAACTACAAAGTGGAACTGATACAACGGACAATGTGTAGTGTAGAAAAAAACAGATGCACTCCTCTACACACTTCTGTGAAGCCGCATCGCTTATTGCTTATTAACTATCTTTCAGAAATGCTGGGTTTGATTTGAAGTTGATATGTAAAGCACACTCCCAGTGGATTGTGGAGCCAGGATATTAACATAGGCATGGCACGACAACAGTTGAAGTTAAACTACTTAACAATTAAGCAGGTCTGGCTTCATAATCCAACACAACCAAATTGCAAGTGGGTTCTTCAGGAAGGGGTTTGCACATTTGCAGTAATTGGATGTTTTTTATTATCTGGGCTGAGCTCCTTAGTTTTGGTAGGGTAACATCATAGTGATTAAACATACAAATCTGATATTGTAGAACAGTGGTTCTGCAATGTTTTTCCAGACTGGCCACAACAGAACACAAAAGAGATCAGTCTCTCTGCCCACATATATGCAACTGTGTATCATGAAGATCTTAACTGGCCTTCATAAAACCATTCAACATCTAGATATTGACTTACAGAAATTAGTTTTTTTTAGTCTTTTTTTAGTCTTTTTTTTAGAGTTTTTAATCTGTTAACGTGTTATACTTTTAATTAATTGCAAGATTATTATTAAAAGCATAAAAATTATTAGGAATTATTAGAATCAAATGTATTAACCACTGATCCATGCCAACTCACAGGGTATCCCGGATCTCCTGACTCCCCTCTGTCACCTGGGTTTCCAACTCGACCCTAACACACACATACACCACACTTAATCTTAGTGCACACTTCCATACATGTCTATCAGAAGCTAAAGGCCAGGAAAAGAGAAACAGGTAGAGACAGTAAAACTCACTCTGATTCCAGGGGGACCAGCAGGACCTGGTATTTTTCCATCATCTCCATGTTCACCCTGAAACACATTTTGTGTGCTTAAGTTAAAAATAGTATTTAACAAAGGCAATAATAATGTTAATAATGTTAATAATGTTAATAATAATGTAATGTTAGTTTAACAATATACACACACACACACACACACACACACACACACACACACACACAAACACGAGCTCACACATGCACACATGCACGTGCGCATACAAACATGGTATAAAGGAAAAATGACCACTTAATATCAGATTTTTCACTTTTCACTAACTTGAAATTGTCTTTCCATAATATTCGTTTTCCAATAATCGTCATTCCAAAATGTAAGCCTTTTCACCTTGTTCCCTTTCCAAAGTAGTAGTTTACTGGCTACCAGCCTTCCAAAAAGACCATTCCTGACCAAGCGTCTCTGGAGAGTAGAACTTACTGTGGCCACATTAAATACCTGTCACTCTAGTCTATATAAGCTTTTTTTTTTTTTTTAATTTGCTTCTTTTTAATACTTCTTACAAATGTCCTGTACTTTATGGTTGTATTATAAAAAAGAGAGATTGGGAAAAATAATATATATGGTCCCATACTATTGCTAAACAATGATATATCTAATCTAATGGTGGCCTAAGACATATAGTGTATATTATCCTATTATCCTAAGTTTGTACTGTATTTGCCTAGTGTCTTGTCAGTAATCTTAAAGGCAAGAAAAATAACCAAAAAAATAAAAAAAGTAAGTTTACAGGTCCAGCACAGTCAGATTTTACCTTATCACCCTTTGGTCCTGGAGGCCCTATAGGCCCTGTGGGCCCCTGGTGACCCTGCAGATAGAGACATTATACATGACTTATAATATGTGTATCATATGATGCGTTTGAATATGTTAATGGAAATGAGCTAAAGTTTACTTGCGGATAGAAAATAATCTTTTATCATTCTCACCTCATACCCTGCAAGGCCTGGATCCCCCTGCTGCCCTGTCCGACCCGGAGCACCCTGAAAATAAAAGAAAACTCATGTGTTAGGGTTCCTACCTTCCCCCGGTGCGTTCAGTCGTCCTCGCCGGTCGCCATTACAGAGCCATCAATTGGACGGCCTTATATCCACTATCTTAATTATGTCCAGATCCCGAACAGCCTTGTTCGTTAGGGGCACTTTAAGGGTTTTCCCGTTCTGTACCTGTGCGCTCCTTGCACGGTCAGAGCTCGTGCTCTTCGGTCGTCGGCACCTACCTAGCCTCACTTCAGCCAGGAGTTTGTTCTGAATAGGACACTCCCGGGTCTGGCTTCTTTGTTTTAGAGCTCACGCTCGCCCCCTGGCACTCCTTGCGTATTTGAGTCATTCACACTCGTGCTATAAGCGCGCCCTGAGCTTATATGCTCGCCTTTTTGCGCTTCAGCCACATCCGCGATTTCTTCCTCCCCTCGCGTGGCGTGTGCGCCCTCTGCCGCTGCGGCGTCCTTTTTTACTCATTAAAGCAACAACCCGGTCTTTGTGTTAGAAGTACACTGTCCGGCGCTCTTGCGCTCTATTGAGTTGCACTCTAGTCGTGGCTGGCTCGAGGTGTACCCCGACTAGAGTAACCACCGGGTAAAGACGCACTCTATAAGACATATCCCGGTTTTGGTTTTTTAGTATTGCGCAACCCCGGCGCGCCCCTTTATCCTTTCGGTTTCATTATGTTAGGAGTCTTACGCTCTGCCCTTCATCCCTTTTCAGTTGTCTTATATTATTTCCCCATTATTATTATACGATGTGGGATATACTTATCCTGCATACTTGGGTCCTAAATAAAAACACCACCACCGCTCGTAACATTAAGTTGTCTTAAATATTTTACTGACTTCCTCAAGACATCCCACATGTTCTTTACTCATATTCATAAAACATTACATATATTACATACATGTTTCCATAATTTTTTCTTTGTTTTATTTTCTAGGGGGTGGATAATAATTTAGTTTATTTTCACATTTTTCTATTACTAATTTGAATTTTATTATTAGTCTATTTATTTATTAACCTAATTTTGCTATAATTTAGTATACTTTTGATATTTTTTAGTTAACATCTAGGCCACCCATGGAGGATGGGTCCCCTGTTGAGTCTTGGTCCTCCCAAGGTTTCTTCCTAACATTTTAGGGACTTTTTCCTTTCCACTGTCGCCCTAGGCTTGCTCAACTTAATATTGGCCTTTTAAGACAGTGTAATATTGTGAAGCTGCTTTGAGACAATACTACGTTGTAAAAAGCGCTATATGAATAAACTTGATTTGAATTGAATTGAACACTGAACATTGAAGTCTGTTCAAGAGTTGTGTTTTGCTTATTGACTCCGTTATGTTAAGGTAAACCAACTTTGTGCAATTTCACTTACTGGCACCATCAAATCCAGGTTGCTGCCATATATGCAATTTCTGATCTTAGTGTGGATTCACTGAATTACTTTCAGTTTCTCCAGAGGTGGATCCCCCAAGTCTCCAGTGCTCTTCAGGGTGGGGCTGGGTCAGTGGTTGTCATGTGTCCAAACAAGGGGTGCCCCCCCCCACACACACACATTAAAGGGTGCAAAACCAGCATATGTATCATGCTACGGTTAAAGTTACTGTAAAGATAACCTCCAGATCCAGAATCCAATCTAATCTTGTAGTATTATTTAATCAGGAAACCACTATATACAAACTCCAACCTACAAAACATGTCCATGTAGACTTGCAATAGTTGGAGTGACTTATTTGTTTTGGTTCGGAATGTATTATGAAGAGGTTTTTGGTTTGGAATGTAGCAAAAAATTATTCCAAGTCTAAGTCTAAGCCTGCTTTACTGTTGCTGGTCTGTAACACTAATCTGTTACAACAGTAACATTGTAATCGGTAGTGTGTGCTTTTTTGTACCTGGAAAGCCCTTCATTCCTGGAGAACCCTGGACATTATAGCCTGGATCTCCCTTCTCACCAGACAAACCACTGCGTCCTGTGTAACAAAATCAAAGTTACACATAAAGGATTGGTGTTG
>JAUZSV010450452.1:0-17084 GCA_034780495.1 Parotocinclus cesarpintoi | reverse complement strand
GGTCTATATATTGGAATAGCAACTGGTATATTAGCTTCTCATATGTTCTGAGGTAAACTGTAATTTGAAAAAGCTTGATACTTTATGTAGCCATATACATTTCTTTACACCCCATTTTGCCTTGTTTTTAGACCAAGAAGAACAAACTATCAAGTTCAACATCTTATAAATCAGCAGGGGGCCAATTAATTCCATGTCCATAAAGAAAACTGTTAGGTCTCAAAATATCAGGAGCATTATGCTCTAGATGGAGGACTCCACTGTGTCAAAGTGTGAATCTGCAGGAGGGCTAATTTGGTGAAGATTTTGCGTGAACAGATATGGATTTGGAAATAGAAGTTTGGCCTCATTACGTCACTCCAAGACAGCCATTAGTGTGCACTTGCCTTGGTGCATCTACCTTGTAACTACTGGCCATTTTATCAGGAACAAAGTTTAAGTTATAGTCTATTGCAATGCACAAAATTGGTCGCAAGGAAACGGTACTTCTTAGGCCAGAGTTTCCAAAAGTACCGCAACAGCAGTTTCTTTATCTAGATCTACCACATGCACAACTCCTATTAATCTCTATCTGAAGATAAACCTAGCCTGCCTTGATTTAAGCAAACTATGCCCATTAATCACATGGGTGGTGGGCCATTTTCAGGTGTTAAATTAATATAAAATTGCTGAAATAGTTCACAGGAGCTTCTCATAGTCCAGTGATTTGCAAGCAAAAACGGATATATTAGAATAGATAAAAATATTTGAGCCCCTCCACACACGTTTTTTTATTTAAAATTGTGATTCATACTAAACAAATTTCATATTGAACAAATAATACACCGTCGTTACTGAAGGATTACAGCAGTGCTTGCCAACTCTGGCTTTTCTGTACTTCTATCTTATAGGGTTTTCTCTCTCAGTCCAAAAACTCTGTTTCATTATGTAATTAATTAGCCACAAACATTCTGAGCTGGATAATTTAAAACAGGAACATCTGATCCATGACTAGAATTTTTAATTTAGAAATGCTAAACTAGGATAATGAACAAACTGCTGAATTATAATATACTGCTCACAAAAATAGCATCTCATTTACATAATTAAGCTTTGACCTTTCATTTGATTTTCATTTGAAATGCACCATAATCATTTTGAAATATCCCATAATTATCTTGTTGAAATGGCCATTTGACAGTACAATTCGATAGTTAGTGAGAGATTGTGGATTACACTGTAAAGGGTTGAGAAGTAGCATGTTCAACTCTGCAATACCATCTATCATAAGCAGAATCAACACCTTAGCACCTTCTGTGTCTCCCAGAGGCTGGCTGAAGTGTACTGTACAAAATGCCTCCAACAAGCAATGTGACACTGAGGTGTAAACTGGCTCGGAGAGACTAGGTATCCCAACTAGACCTAGGCTAATCAGGCCTGGATGAGTCACAGCTGCCTGCCAAGCTATGTAAGGCTGAACAATGGCATTGTGGACGCTAGCAGGTAATTGGCTGTGTGGCCTACTGTCAAAGAAGAAAAGTTTGAAATGGTTGAATGAAAATTGAGAACTTCTAAAGGAAAAGGCAAAACAAAAGGAAGAAACATTTGATAAAAGTGGAAACTTAACAAAAGCTCATTAGACAAAAGTTGATCGGGGACCTCATGAGAAGTGAGACACTTTTATGGGTATAGATGCTACTTTGTAACTGCTTTTGTTGTTAAAAGAAGTTTAGTGAGAATGGCATTGGATTACAAATTAGAAGGTTGTGTGTGTTGGCAACACCGTGTGCCCGTTTTGGGCAAGACCCTGAAACGATCCTGAAAATTTAGTTCCAAGTCATTCTGAACAAGAAGGATCTTGATAAGTATCACTCTTGATACTTATTTAATTAATATTGCATATACATTTTGTGATTTCAGGAATACTTTTAAATTACTATGCTTGCATTGATACATTTTGCCTTTAAAAACCTTTTGATGAAGTTTGAGATTAATTGGTACTGGTTTAATGGAAGGAAGAAGAGGAGGACAATAAAACTGAGGATCTTCCATCTCTTATATGCCACCTCCCATCCTTTCACATTCTCACTAATGAACCACAGAGACAAAGAGATGAAAAAGAGACCGAGAATAATACAAAGGCAGTATAGTAAAAAAGTGATATTGGTCATGTTGTCGCAGTCAGCTCTAACCTGCTCGAGTGGAACTGAACATGATGGCATTACCTAGCATGATTTGCAACGAAACCATCCAGAACTACTTCAATTCTCTGTGACAGATGAGCAGAGCTGTTCAAGCCTGGCTGCTTAAATGCCTCCCAAAATCCCCTCACTAGTAAGTCCTTTCCTTCTTCTATAAGTAGAAGCAGTCACCTCCAGCATTTATTGCTCCCGTTAATCAAGCCAAAGAGAATGTGTCCCAGCAGCTGTTCAACATATATGGGATCCTTATGCATGCAATTTAAATCTGGCTCCATTTTACAGCAAATAACTGAACCATTTGCTTTGATCATCTACATTGTGTTGTTCTAAATTACTAACTGTTGTTTAGCTTGTGTTGCAAGTGATATGGTGCAGAAATATACAGGTTGATCCATGTTTAGTAAATGGCTGTTAATAATTTGGAAACCGCATTGTAGACATTCAGTTGTCATTTTAAAAACAATCTTTGACTAATTACAGTGTTCCCTCGCCACGTTGCGGTTCACCTTTCGTAGACTCAGTTCATCGCGGGTTTTCAAAAAATATTAATGGAAAAATTATCGTGGATTTTTAGTGTTTAGCAGGTTTTGTGGAACTTTTACATTAAAAAAATCACAATTTATAAAAATATGTTAAAAATATTAATTCTAACAATAAAGGAATTTTATAAATGATAAAATATCAGGATTAACAGTAAATAGCTGTTGTATCTACTCAATGTGTAGGACATGACGTGCTGTAAGCTCGGTACAGACGGAGCATGTGTGATACGAGAGTGATGTATGGTGTGTTAAGTAAAGAGAACGTTCCATTACTTCAGCGTGTTGCTTGATTATTCAACAGTTAAAAACACTACAATAGAGTATTTACTCAGCGGATAAATACTTACCAAAAGCGAGAAGTAACCCTAGAGCATCGCCCGCCTGAGTCACTACTTGCCGACATGACAAGTTTTTATCTGCGGTTTTGTGTTCGTTGTTTGTGAAAGTTTCATTATAGACTGAATTTAGTCAAGCCCTACGATGTTACCCAAACGTTCTGCAAGTTCTACGGCTAAAATAGTGTCGAAATACTTAATTAAGTATACCCTACTTTGCGGATTTTAGTTTGTAGCGGGTGGTCCTGGAACGTAACCCCCACGATAAACGAGGGAACAATGTATGACTACAGGAGGGTTATAAAAACAATGTGTTTTACTGATTATGATGATCTAAATCAGACCTCTGTCTGGTGCACGTTCCAACCCTTATTGTTATTCCGGTCTATTGGGTACAAGACTGTTTGCAAGTTAGCTCTGTTGTGTTTCCTGTTTGATTATGAGCTTTAACATCTAAACACACAACGAGTCACTAAAGTGTGAGACCCTGAAATTTCAGAAGGACCGCAAACGTCCCGATTCCTGCCACCCATTCCACCCTGAGGTACTGCATTTCCTATATTTTTTAATAAATATGACATAAAACATCTAATACATGTAAATGATGAGAACCCAATTAATCAAACAAGGCAAGAATCGTATTTATTTATTGAAGAAAATTATCCAATGGTACATATTTGTAAGCGGCATAAGTTTATGAAAAGTTTATAAAACAATAGGATTAGAAGTTCACTTGATGGCCAGATGTTTCCAACCAATGGGATGACAGTCAGGTGTGTGAGAGCCCTGTTGTCTGATCTTCAAAACATATTTGTGAAAATGTTTAACATCATGAACAAAAGAGAAATCTGAGGAATTAAGGAAAAGTGTCACACTTAAAGGAATAGAGAGGGGGGGGGATATTCAACATGGCTGTTACCCAAGAGTGGCTGACCAAGTTGTGTCATAGTCTGTGAAGTCTCAAAGGAACCTGGGGTGACACCTAAATGACTAAAAGTCTGTATCACATAATCTTCTGCTAATGGTCATGAGTCCACCATCAGGGAAGAGCAAAAAATAATGGTATGCATGGTATTTCAAAAACGTGTTAGGTCATCTGGTTTCTCTAAAGTGTGTGTGTATTAACTATAAACTTTGTGTGTGATTACGACAGCTAATCTTTGTGTGTGTGTGTGTGTGTGTGTGTGTAGGAGAACGCTATGGAGTGTGGATCAGCAGCAGCTCTTTGTCCTACACTAGCAGCTGCTATGTTTCCTCTCTTGACCTTCTTCATCTCCAGGTGACCTTGGACGTGATTACTGAAATGCCACCATGAGCAGACACTCACAAGAAGTGTCCCTGCTTTAGCTAACGCTAAATGGTTCATATGCAGCTTGCTGACCGAATTAATCTCATCATCTTTACCTCAGATGAACTCTGATGATGCTTTTAGACTGTCGGAAATCTTTAAAAAAAATCACAATGTGAAAAGGGCCATCAGATGTGACCCTGTTCCAAACACTAGATAGAATTCATTTCTGTTCACGTAGCATTGCAATGAAGACTGGCTAAGCAAGTGAGCATCATAACGTACTATTGTAGACTACTTATTGGCTAATTAATTGCATAAATAATGCTTAATACGATAGAAAATGAAACCGAAAACAACACAATCAGAAGATGTGGGATGCTAAAACCATTACATTTCATTTCAAGTGTTTACATTCACAGCAATGATTAAACACCCTTATTCAAAGGAACTAATAGAGTCTTACATGGTACAATTCAAACAACTGAGGGTGTAAGGCGTTGCTCAAGGTCCAGACAGTACAAGTTTGAGTTTTGCGTTCTTTCACCACTGTACCACCAACTCCTAGTGTTTACACCAGTAAATCATTTTAAAACTGCAACACATACTTAGATATAGTTTAGATAATGTTTTCAAAAGTAGCAAATTAAATTAAATTCTAACCTTCAGTGAAATTGCGTATTCTTTACTAGCTCAAAAGGGTTTCTTTGTCAAATTGACATGTTATCTAGTGTCAGCACTGTTGATCAACAACATTTATAAATAGCACTTAACACAAATCCTGACAGGCTACCTTACTAGTATGCGTTAGCGTTGCAGGTTATAAACACATCGAAATAAAGTCCATTTAAAATTCCAATTTGCTTATGTTAGCTAGCTGGCTTGTATTAAGCAATGATACCATTTATGAATAATGTACTGTAGATCACTTTAGAAACCCTATCAGGTTATCTTATGTTAACCATTTAGATAGCACAGATAATGATGAAGAACAATGAACACTCAGTAATCCTGTAAGGAACAATAAACAACTAGATAGTGTTCAGTGTTCCTGGTGTTAGCAGTTCAGATTCTAGACTAAACAATTCTAATTCTAAACAATTAATAGTCCTGTTGTTAACTAACGTCAGCTAAATGATTACATTGGTGAAAATGATTACTGCGGTGAAGATGGCAAACGTTTATGGATCTTCTCAGAAACCCTTTTAAAAACATGGAATATAGCAAACTAGTGATAGTAATGAATAAAAATAATTCCCATCAGCTAGCTCATATGAGCTAAGGGGCTGGCTTTACCTGGCTCATGTAAGTAAAATAACAAACAACTGTAAAACCAGAAATCCTCTCAGAATTCACCATAAATATATATATACATATGTTAGCTACATAAACCAAAACACCTGATCACGTTTGCAGGGGGGTCCGAATCCTATCACTGAAGTTCACTGGGAAATCCATTACACAGGGCTGCATGAGATTCTCTGTTGCAGTACATTTGATGGTTCCCCCGTTTGACCTCCAGTCCCTCAGATATAAGCAGTTATGTGTGCGCGATGTCCGACCCGACTAATTTTTATTTAATAAAAGTAGGATAAACTACAAAAACTATTAAATTAATTTGTTATTAGGTTTGTCACCTCACAGTTCCACAGACCCTGGTTTGTATGTGTCTGTGTTACATGCTCTCTCTGTGTCTGTGTGGGTTGCCACACACATTCTAAAGACATGTTAGGTCAGTTGGCGTTACTAAAGTGTTTGTGTGTGTATATACCCTGTGATAGTCCCGCTCTGTGCTGCCAGATAGGCCTCGGCCCCTCGCAAGCCGTTTTTATTTATGAAGCGTAAATAGAAAATGAATAATTTAACATTTAATAACAATTAATTTAAAAACAACACTTTGAAGCGTAGCTCATTTAGTAGCTCTATAATTTATCCTCCTTTCATTGGTTTCAACATTTTAAGTGACTGATTATTAAGATCATTAAACGTAATCTCTTTAATATAAGTAAATTGCTAAATGTTTAGGAGTTAAATTCACTGTGTGAACACTTAAGAATTAAATAAGTATACAGATGCCTTGCTAGGAAAAATCCTCAGTTTGAGCTTCAGGCATTTCCTAAAAAGAACTAGCAAAAGACTAGCAGAATTCTGGAGTTTGGGATACAGTCTGTTTTGTTTTTAAACTGAGCTGAGAATCACAAGTACTGAATTCACTGTTAATGCTGATTTAGCTAGAATCCTGTTGCATTACATTTTATTGTCCGGTTCTGACTCAATTTGAATTTGTCTGCTTCTTGTTTATTAGCAGTTAGAAAGGTAAGATGCATGAAGTGATGAAAAGAGGAATAGTTCACAGAATGATTATGAGAACCATCATATGAATGCCTGCTTAAAAAAAACTGTTAGAAAAGGATTCTCAGTGTTTTAACCCTGTACTCAAAAAGAAAGCCATTTGTTGTAAATAAAAGCATATTTTCCATCAGAGGTCTTAGGGTCTTTGTGGACGTGAAAGAAGAAATACAAAAATGTCACTGGGACTGACCTATGTACACAAACAAGTACCAGCTCGAATACCAGACAGGCCCTCGTCTGGAACAACCAAGGTAAGCGGAAATGAGGATGACCAAGACACAGTGTAACCTCAGGGCAGAGATTGTTGACTTTGCGTCAACAGGGAGAGTAGACAGGGATTGTATGCAAATACTGTGTGTGTTGTGTGAGAGAAAGAGAGAGTATGTGAGTGGTATATAAATGTGTATGGTGTAGGTAAAACACCATACTAATATCTATGGTGGTGCAGTGGTTAGTGCTGCTACTTCACAACTCGTGAGACCTAAGTTTAATTCCTGGCGCAGCCATTGCCTGTGTGGAATTTGCATGTTCTTCTCATGTCTGCATTAGTCCCTGCTTTGCACCCTGTGGTTCTCTGCAATCCTGAATAGGATTAAACTGGCTGTGTCTAAAGAAGGTGAGATCTAAGGAGGAATAATATCCCAGTGTTCCCATCTCTCAGATGCTTCTCTAGCCCTGCGATAGGGTCGAACAGGTGAAGTGAATAGCACTGACAGTGCGATTGCTCTTGACGGTGTGATGCCACTTGCTCCACCCTGGGATCGAACTTAGGATCTTCTTGCTGTGCCACTGTGTTACCTACCAAGACATCCTTAAAACTTTTTAAAAGGTTTTATGAAGCACATGTCAATTAAATTAACTTAACTTAAATTAAATTAAATAATACATAGATTAGAATAGAAAGGTCTGAGGCTATGGGACTGAGATGCATGTTAGCTACATCTCAGGCTGTTTCCTGCCTGTATGTGTGGTTGGGTGACTGAGCGGTGTATGCTTGGGTAAGAGTGAGTCTTGTGTGAATGAGTAAAGTGAAACCGCAGATACAGAAAACGTTTTTTGTTTTGTTTTTTAAAAGCAAACAGCATTAGGTGCACAATAGGTGCAAAGCTAATAAAAACTAATCCAAACTGATATAATAGTAGTTGAAATAAAAGTTGGATCTATGAAGTCTTAAATCAGACGGCTTGTCACCCTGTTTAACTCTTTTAAAACTATTTATTCATTTATTAATTTACTGTCTTATCTGCGTAATCCTGGCTGGGGATAGCAGGACAGCCTGTGTCTAGCCGGTGACACATGGCACAAGTCAGGAACATCCCTAGATGGGGATAGATAGTCACTTTAGATACACCAATTAACCTAACGTATCCGTCTTTGGAATATAGAGTACCTGGAGTAAACCCATGCGGACATGGGGAGGACTCTACAATGCAGACTACACACGTGGAGTCCGTCTTTTCTATTCATTCTTTTCAATCAAAACTACAGCATTTTTGGTTTAAAAAATTATTTAAGCCAGTATGTGTAAGCAGAGATAAAAAAAAAATTATGCAATGGAATACTTTTACATTTATAGGTTTTATATAAAGGCAAAATGTCAAGCATAAAAAACTGACAGTAGTTTGTAGAACAAAATCACATAGCAGGGTACAACTGTGCTTTACGTTTCAAAACACATACAGCAATAAGAAGCTGCCAACAGTAACTAACAAAATCAAACTACAGCAAACATTGGTAAATGTATACCATGTGTCCAAAAGTACTGGATATTGATAATTCCATAATAATAGGCGATCTCTGTAATTTTGTTCACTCACTGCTGCAGGTTTATCCTACAAATCATACAGGGGATCTCCATGGACATACACTAGAGTAGAGTAGAATGGATTATACTGCACATCTGTATGCTTTTCTGCACCCACGAGGTCTCTAAAGCAATGGTTTGTCAGCTATTTTAATATGATGAATAAGTTGGTGGACTGTTTTGAACTTAACTCCATCATGCACCATTGAGACTAATTGGAATGCCAAAAGTGAGCCATGAGCCAGGACTTATAGCCCAAGAGTTACGTTCCAGTATCTTGTGGAAAGCTTCTCAGAAGTGTGAAGGCTATTCTTGCAGGAAATCGAACTCCAAAATAAAACCATGTTAAAGGATATAATATTTGGGTGTCCAAAAACTTTGACATATTATTTGAATTCTTATATAAAATACATGACCTTTTAATGTGTCTTAATGCTTCTGCAGCAGGCTGTACGTATTGTCTTGCTTGTTGGTAGGTACATCCGGGATGGTGCAGTACAAATGATACACAACATCATCCTGAAAGAGAAACACAATGAGGGCACTGATAAGTATTTAACAGAGATACTTTCCACAGCGTTTCCATTGTACACCCTTTAAAATAACATTTTACTGCAGCCATTCGGAGTTGCCAGAACTTTTAAATATGCAAAATGTATTTTCTTTTTAAGTTTCAATACCTGCAGAAGGCATTTAGATTCTATTTACATGCATGAGAAAACATGTCCTGCAGAGGTGCCAAAAGTTGTCGATGTCAACTATATTAAAACTTTTTACAAAAATAAACTTTAAGTTAATTTTTGCATTGTGGGTAAACTGAGTTAAAAGGTATTGCATAAGTTATGCTATGCATAAACAATAGAGTTACATCCAATGAAGGTTGCACGTGTCGCATATAAATAATTTACACAATGAGTATTTCTGTCCATTAATATAGCATAGCAACAGAAGGTATCACATCCTTCTACAACACTTTTCACATACAGTGGTGCTTGATAGTTTGTGAACCATCTTTCTATGTGTCTGCCTTATTGTGTCTATAAACATCACCAGCTTGTTGTAACGCAAGTCAGCCTAAAAGTAGATTAAAAGAAACAAATGTAATAAATGTGTGATATAAAATATTGTACTTGGTCATTTATTTATTGAAGAAAATAATCCAAAAATACCTGTGAATGACAAGAGTATGTGAATATTTCCATTCGGTGTCTGATGCAATCCCTTGTGCAGCAAGGCAACTAAACTTTACTGGTAATTGTTGATCAATCTTGCAAATTTGTTTGCAATAAATTTAGCTCAAAACTCCTTACAAAACAGTTTCAGCTTGGGTTGGTAGGTTTCATTACATAAACTGCTCACTTTAGGTTTCAATTCAAACTTTGACTTGGCCTTTCCAAAACAAACTATTTTTAACCAGCTTTGGTATTATGTGCTTTTATGCTGGTATTATGGCATTGTGTGCCTATGGTTGTTATCTGTACTGCTTAATCCATGTTCTCTTGAGACTCAGTTCAAAGATTAAAATAATTAGAAAGAGAAAGGGTAAGATTAGCCGATGTGAGAGATGATTCTGGTTTTGCAGTTTCTTTGTAATCTTACAGACTGTTTTTCTTTTAGAGAGATCTTTGTTGATCAATTGTTTTAATTTCTGTCTGACTATGTGTTGGTGGAGCCAAACTCTTTACTGTAAGCTTCTTCAGTCTGATGAGCAGCTACAACTCTTTTTATACACTAGCATGCAGTTTTTTAAGGTACTCAGCCAGTATGTCTCCCAAGTCATGTCTCTTATGCCTCTTGAAAAACCTGCCACATTTCTTGTAATGACTTGTTGTTGACAATGGTTGTTTCTGCCACTTCTGCCTTGTTGGTTAAATCAATGAGGTTGATTCAGTGGGGGTTATACCTTCTGCCTAACTCTGCTCTTCTTTTTGCTGGACATGATCTCCATAGCGATATCCAGTAGGACAAACTGTCTTCTGTTAAAGTCAAAATCTCAAACCTTGCCCAATCAGTCGAACTGGCATTGTACTGCAGTGCAGTGTACTAAGTGTTTTTGTGCATAAGTGAGTGGCTTGTCTCGCTTGTCGCTTGGCTTGTAGGTCTTCTGCGCTTAATTCCCATGGATGATTACTGCATTCCTTGTCCTCATCTTTTCCTGTTTGTTTGTGTTTGAGCAAAAAAGCTTGGAGAGCTCTGGAAACATCTGTTTGTTGCAAAATTTCAGTTTAGGAGTGACCTTGCTAATACAGGGTAATCAGCTTGTTCATTGTTTTTGTACTTTTTATTTCAATAATGTAAAATTGTAAGATCATCCATGTTATTGTCTTTTGATGTAATAGTTAAATATATAGTTGATTATTATACATTGATTGGATACTGTATGTCTACAAATTATAGGTGATTCGATGAAAATGGTCTGAAAATGTGTAAATAAAATAAGAGAAATAGAAATAAGACGCTGCAGTTTTCATCACACCAGATATTATAAAAAGCAAATTTGACTCACTTCTGTTTTCTTTAACTTTTCGTCAGTGTTTTTTTCAGGACCTACAAAGTTCAAATGATCAATCACTTGTCAATCATAGTGTAGAACACCGTAAGTATACTTCTTTTACAGAAATGCATCTGTTGCACAGAGGTAGATATACAACAAGATACAAAATGCATGGTCTGCCATGTAATCTAAAGCAGGGTACATTTGCAACAGCCTTGTAACATCTGTAGTCAGCTTTTAGAGATTGTATACAAGTTATGGAAAATGCCTTTTGTGATTAATTATCTGAATCTCACACTGAAAGTATAAGGATAGGAATAAGAAAATACCTTAGTTGCATTAACTTCATAGGGCACTATATGGGTGTCCCATGCATTGTGTATTTGACATTTTGAAATTGACTTAAGTTTTTAGGTACTATGAAGTTTTTATATTGATCCATGTTTACAACTATGGCCATATTCCCTAAATCACCAATCAACATAAATAATGCAGATTAGAGAATACACAAATGAAATGAGATAAAATTGTGTTTAGCTTCATAAATGTTTCCACTGGTATAATAAATAAGTAGTTTAAAACATATGTAAGTGTAGAAGTGTACCTATGTATTCTTGAACTGACTGTATAGAACTGACTGCAGATTCTCTTACCTGCTGGCTTAGGCAAAGATGTCACTGAATAAAGAGCAAACTAGAACAAAAATAATACAAATTAAACAATTAAAACTTGATGTTGAGTTATTGTTTGTTATTTTAAACCTGAAAAATAAAGTTATCGATGTGGTTCTAATGGTTCCAAATTGTTTTACATTGTTATTGTCGAAAGATGTAGATTAATTAAATATTTCATATATTTCTTCATTAGTAACTAATATATTTCTTTAAGTTTGTCACACTTGCATGATTCAAGGATCTGCCATGACTGGACTCCACATTGCCTGCCAACAAATAAATAATATATTTATAATATGTACGCACGTACAAAAAAAATCAAATTCACGGCATAGTTTTATGTTAATCATGATCGTGTTAATTATGAATTATGTCAATCATGTTTTTTTCTTAACTCTGTTTTCTGGTCAGGGTTATGGTGCTGTGCTACCTATCCTCAGAGAATACATAGCACGTGTAAACATTGCCTGGGCAGGACATCAGTCCACCACAGGGCTTGGCGGTTGTCTCATAACACTTGAGTTAAGGAAGGATCACCTGACCAGACTGACCTTTCTCTGATACAATATTGTTTATCCAGCCAGAAGGCACTGCTGTGGCTTGAATGTGTGTCTCTGGTAGGCTAGTGTAATAGATATGTGCACTACATTTAAAACATTTTAAAACAAATTGATAAAAACAAATAACCTTCAAATGTTTTATAAATTCTACTCCAAATATAAAGTAGCTTTCAGTCCCTTTTTATCCACCAGATCAGAAAAAGGGGTCCTTCTGACCAGGCCATCATCCTCCATTGCTCCAAAATCCACTCCTGACACTCATATACTCATTTAGGTAAACAGAGGTTAGGAATGAATAGCATTCAAAGCATTTATGATAGACTTTGTTGGATTTTTAGTCACTGAATAGCAGAACCCTATCGTCAGATTGTGGTTTGTGGTTCAGGTCTTTGAAAACAAAGTGTGGAGTGCCAACTGAATTTCTAGGTAATGTAACAGTATTTGCGTTCTATATGGTGGGATACTATTATTTTGTAACAAAAAAAGAGAGAGAAAGAGAGATTGTGTTTGTGCAGGTGTGTGGTTTTTCATGTAGCCAAGAGACTGCACCGGGTTGAGAGGACCAGGTTGTAGACAAATAAAAATAGAGGTTAAGCAATGCTGTGACCTCATCTAGTTCATATCCAGAGCAAACCCAATCAGAACAAACCGAGCACGAGTGTGTACAGTGTAGCCACATTACAGTAACACTAGATCTTCCAATAGATATTTTGCTAGAAATATATGCCTGTTTTCACCAGTCTTTAAGTCCTAACTTGATTTTGGGTGGAGGAAACTGTCTAGTTTGACTTCAACACTATTTTTTCATTCTCTCCCCCTCAGGACCCATATTTAGTATTTGGACGTCACCTTGTGATTCTTTATAACAAGACATTGGGTTGTGTCAATCTGTGCTGATTATTTTACAGGAGTGCCTATTAGTCATAAATATTGTAGCACTAACCGTGTATAATCCTGTGACTATAAAACACCAACAAAAATCTGATTTCTGTTTGCAACAATCTGCCTATGCAAATGGCTGAAAGGATGCAAGCTAAGTATGGTACGTCATACAAGTCTGGCTCAGTGTATTTTATTTATTTCATTAATTGTGTTTTAGCCACTTTAAACATTCTTTGTGGTTGTTTTAGGAGTCTATCATTAATTGCTAGCTTTAAGCTAATGGAACTGCGTGCTAACAGCGAGCCTTGTAACGTGTACCTGTGACAATTTAACACAAATGGCAACAATAGTGTCTTATTGCTGAATAGCATTAATTATTATCCCTAAATCTGTTTTAAAATGAAAGCAAGATAGTGTATTAAAATGCATGACGCTACTCTGCATTTTAAGCATACAAACTTGTAACCTGGATACTGTGGCTCTTGGTACATCACAAAGACTTGCTGTCTTGGTCACAGATGCGCCAAGACGTGCACCAACAACTTGTCCTCTTTTGAACTCCGGTATGTCACCCATAATGTTGTGTGCATTTCAAAATGTTAAGCAAAACTGTGCTCTTACCCTGCTAATTAAACCTTCACACTCTGCTCTTACTGGTGCAATGAATAAGGATTGGCCACCAGGCTGGTCCAATTTAGCCATGAAACCTCCCACACTAAAATGACAGTTGTTTCAATTTCATTGTCCAACCCCTGTACCTCATGAACGCATATTTTAATCTCTGCATTTTTAAATACTGCAGAATATTACTAAACGAATTTAATTAAGTGGGAACTTATTTGTGTGTAACATCTTTCCCGTAATTAGACCATCAGAGCGCTCATGCATCAGGAGAGCTCATGGGTTGGAATAGTTAGGAAATAATGGGGAGGAAGACAAATGAGAGGTTTGACAATGTAAGTCTTTTCATTGATTTATTTGTCCTATTTTGAAGATTTCTGTATTACATGTTGCACTATCAGCACTGTTGTGTTTATACATTCTGGGGGCTTTTCTTATGGCACCCTTACCTGATGTTTTACAAATTAAGCACTGCAGATCAGATTACTGTAGAATTGGACTCACCTGCAGTAGTGTGTATGCAGGCAGGTCTATAGTGCAAATAGTATCGTTATTTACTGTGCAAAGTATCTGTAATACTGTCACTGCGAGACCATATGTACTGAGGTGACCGATGTATACCTGCTTCTGACTAGATAGAGAAGATATTTTGATATGCTTGATCATTAATTGATTGTCCTAATGAACAAAATAAAAGTGCACAAAAATTACTTTATCCATACTGCATCAGCATCGTGGCCATGATCAGTGTTTATGTTAAGAATGTAAACTTGTTTGGCTAAGAAATTAACTGACATACTTACCATGATGACCATGGGCGACGTTCAGTGAACTTCTAAATAAGCAAATAAAATGAGACAAATCTGTGTTTATTTATAAAAGCAGGATGTGTTGCAGTAATGCATGGTTAAATAAATGAAAATGGAAATTTAACCTCTCAGTTCTCTGCTTCCCTGAAAAAGAAATTGAATGGACATTGTCTGAGAATCATTTCCCACAACAAGTCTTATATTTGTATTATATATCTATAAGAAAGTTTATTTTAGCTGACTTACAGATAAACGCGCAGGAACAACAGCACATCACTCCAGACAGAAAGACTCCAACACCAGTAACTGGAATAACTATGAGTAACATTCCTGAATATAAACACAAGTTCTTGTGTTAGTTTATCACTTTTTGTCCTTGAGGGAAATGATTATAAAACTGAACATTGACTTGTTTTTAGATTTCTTGAGGTCAGGTAAAACATATCAGAAATTGCAGAAGTTGTTTAAAGACTTAACAATGAATGTAAATAGCATTCATGATAACACTGAAACAAGCAAGACTTTGGCACTGACTTTTAATAGGTTTATAAGTTGTTGTGGACAGCTGCGTTGTCACATGTACAGAATCTGAAAATGTAAACATATGCATGAACTGGTTTAAAATTGAAACATTTGCAGTAGAGGACAAAGGTCTGAGACCACTATAATGAACATGTTTTTATTTAACATGTTCTCAAATTCAGTACAATGATTTGATTACCGATCATACAATCAGTATTAAAATTTGAGCTATAAATTGAATCATTAAAGATAATTGGGGAAGAAAACATACGTTTTAGAACTGGTTCATATCTGGCATGTTCACAGTTTTGCTGTAAGGCATGGATTTAAAGTTTATACAAAATTATTTTCAGAGGTTACTGATTGCTTGCTTTTCTCTTCCATCAAGTGCCTTTATAAATGCTCGATGAGGTTAAGGTAAAGTGACTCTGAAGAACAGTCCATGACAGTCTGATTTTCATTGGTGTTTAATTGGTTGTTGCAAAGCTTTGTGGTGCAAAACATGCAATTAGAAGCACTTTCACTAGTGGAGTCTTTTGGCATTTGCTGTATGCTAATACTAAATACAGTCCAGGTTCTAGGGTATAAATGGTGTGTAAGAAGTAGTGACTCACTATTAGCATTTCACCTCAGCAAGAAAATAATAAAACTTGTTCTAGATCAAGCTATTGTGTAAACAGGAACAGGAAGTTGTGCATCCCTTTAAACCCCCAGTCTGTTCTTTTCAGACGAGTGGTGGCATTAGGCCATGATTTGCCTACAAAATACCCAAGGTGAAGCTCGAGTGAGAAAAAAAATTGACCATCTGGTAATAAACATTTGGCAAATTATCAGTAATGTCAAATAATTTAACATCTGATCCAAAAGAAATGAAATGTCAGCATGAAGGTGAATTTTTTAAATGTATCACCATCAATTATTACGATTATCAACGTGTCTCCTACAAGTTATTAATGGTTATTAATGGTATTAATGGTTATCCTACAAGTTATAATGGTGGAAAGAACTACAGTGTGGGCATAAATAATGGACTTGCTGTGTTTACTGATCAGTTGAACCCAAAGTACCAACATACAAACAACTAAGCCAGAATTCAAATCAGTTGTAATTCATAGATAAAGATAAAGAATGCAAAGAAACCTGAAGAGCAGTGCGTTAATTTACTTAACTTCTCAGACCTGTAGTGCTTTGAAGTCACTACATTAAAACCTCCTCTCATCTCAACTCAACTAATACTAAACAGGAGACAAATCGACAATATTACATGAGGAAACTCACCAGTTATTGGTCCCGTTTTGGTGATCAGGTGAGTGGTAGGAACTGGAGAATCAACAGAATAGAATAAATCAGTTACAAAAAGATTATAAAAGAACAAAACTGTGGAATAAACCTACAGTACATTTCTCTGTAGTTAGATGTGGTTTTGTTACTGCAGGAAACAAAGCTCAAAGGAGAAAATTGGAATAGTTATTAAATGTGCAAACAAAGTGTAACTATGCATGGACCATCTGACAATCTTTCTGAACTGTAAACTGACTTACGGTTGTCTCCAGTGTAGAGAAAACATTCCAAATGTATACATTCATTCACTTACACTTAAGATTAACACTGTTTAATTGTGTGTAATGTGGCATAGGAGGCATCTTGGTGAGTTTCACTGTTCCACTTCTGAGTCATTCTTTATTTAATATGATCGGCCTGATCTCTCATTACTTGTTTTGTTCCTGGGTTGGAAAAACATCTGGCTGGTTATTTAACCATTTGTATCGTGTTGCTTTGATGACTTTGCTAGTCGTTTTTGTGTGTAGATTTTGATGTTAAGTAACCCTCTTGTCGTATCCACTTTAGCTCTGGCTGAAATATCACACTAGTTAAAGCATTTTGGCATTTAAAGAATGGCGCGAACAATACAGGGTGAGTAAAAAGTCGCTGGATGCCATTTTTAAACAAAAGAGAAAATGACATATCTGAAAACCCCAGCAAGTAATGGGTGAGGGGGTGGCGCTATCTTTTTTTTTTTT
>JAUZSV010450343.1:0-17096 GCA_034780495.1 Parotocinclus cesarpintoi | reverse complement strand
CACAGTGTAGCAGCACTTCATGTTGTTATGGAGTTTGAGGATTAAACTGGCTCTTTTGTGGCAAGGTTGTAGCATGGAAGCTACAAACATGGAAAATGAGTATGTGTGCTGGCAAGCTTGTACTTATCTAAAAGCTCTCAAACTTCACAGTGCATTGAGGACATTATTATATTTTTTGCAAACCAAAGACCTATCTAAATGAATAAGTATTCATTGTTAGGGCAGTACTCAAAATATTCACAATTTAAATAGCTACTTCACCCAGTATTTCTGTACAAACCAATAAGCAGCTGGGTCATTAAATATCCTGGCCCTTTACCAGAAAAAACACATGTCCAAGACTAACCAATATTATTTTTAAACTGATATTAAATAAATATCAAATTATAAATATAAATATAAATTGGGAAATGATATTAAAAGACGTGTTCTGTGTGTATCTTTAACAGTTACATGGCATGGCATATAATTGCGTCAGAGCTCCTTGTTTCAAGCAGTAAATTACTCCTTCAGCCTGTCAATTTATTGTGAAGCCAGTTTCTATGTTGTGACCTTCTCAGCAGTCACAAAGCCATTAAATAATAAAATAAAGAATATAACATAAAATAATATAAGACAATAGTATAGCGACAGTCAAAAGTCACATGGTAAGGCAAAAGCCACAGGACACGTTGTGTGCTGCATCGTGCTTTTTGCATAGGCTGCCAAAACCATTGTTGAGGTTTCTTCGTCGGTAGTGGTATTCGGACAACCACAATGTGGCTTGTCCCCCACAGTCCTGGTTTCTTGGAATTTGGTTATGGGTATACTCTGATTATATGGGTATAATCAGTTTCTGAGAAATGTTCTTTTTTGATATTCTACATGTCCACTTGCCCTTAATCAAATATGGTATATTTAAGGTGGCGGCCATGTTCCGGACATAGCCTAAAAAAAGGCCCCCTCATCCATCCATGCAGGGCATTCATAGATGTAATTTTTCATTTTGTTTCTGAAATAAAAGGGTGTCCTGTGTCTTTTGATGTACCCTGTGTTATACATATGTATTAATACAACATTATATAAGTCTGAGGGCGAACTGATGTTCAATGCATTAGACTCACATCTTCTGGTAGTTGAGTACCTTGAGACAGCCCCAATAAAAGTATTGTGTTGAATGTCAGCTCTCATCTGTTCTTGGTAACTTGGGAATGTCACTTTTAGCTCCTGGCAATAACACACAGGAAATAATCATAAACTGTGGGGTGAGATATCTACTAATTATTTGCACATCAAATAGATATTTTTAAGTGCACTATGCAGTGGTAAGGGAGCCAGACAACAATCATTATCAGGATCTCAGGAAGAGTACAGGGTCAGTGGCTAAGATGTGCCTTGCCTAGCTTTTGCATGTGGATCCATGCACTGCTTCCACAAGCCAGTGCACTGCATAATCATTTTACCTTCCCGGAAACTATTTTATGCACTGGCACCACTCACTGGGAAGTCACAGTCATGCTCCCTGGAATAAATATATTGGAATGTTTAGACATATGGGAAGCTTTAGGTAATTATTTGTATTTTTTTCTTTTTGCATATTTCTTTCTTTTCAGTATCATGATCATTCTGCATTTTATTGAAATGCTTTAAAATCTTCCTCAATGTAGTAGGAAGTAAGAGTCATTTTTACACTATATGCATTTTTTGTGTCCTGCACTGTTAAATTTTGTTACACTGTTTGTACTGTGGGCACTATTTTACACATAGCACATGTGTGCTTTAGCTAGTGTATTTTGTTAGTAGTAGCGCTGTGTTGTCCTCTGTGGTTGTATGTCACTATGTGGCATCTTTAGGTCCTGGAGGAACATTGTTTCGTTTTACAGTGTACTCTGTATATGGTTAAAATGGCAAATAATACCCTACTTTGACTTTGGGATCATGGATCCAGCTAACCAACTGGGATACTGAGTGAATAGTATGTTCACAGATGTGGAATGTGTAGCACCTGTAGCGCTACTGCTCCCACACATGCACAATTATAGCCTTGTGCATAGGCATAATACATTCATCATCTATTCTTCAGACAGTCAATTGGGAGATAAACACTCATGTTGTTACTATTGGTATGACTAACAATGCAATATGTTAGGGACCTAGACAGAGCAGCTCCAGAAATAAGAGGACAGAGTGGGGAAGGAATAAATGAACAGCATATGTGTGCAGATTTGGCAAGTTCAATAACAGCTGGACCAGAGATAGTGCCAGAATCTGTGTCCATCTGCCAGGCACACTAGCTTTTACACAACTTTGGGAGCTTAATTTAATGATAGTTTACCACTGTATATACGTCTTTGGGGCAGCTTAAACAGCGCAAAGTCATGTTCATAAACTCAACTCAGAGCGGTATGACAAGGAACATTACAAATATATATATATATATTTATGTATAGATTTTCCTTCTGGTTAGCTACCCCAATGTCACTGTAGAGTCAGTCAAACTCACTGTATCGCTCTACATTGCACTCACAAAAACACAAAAAAAATGGTTTAAATGACCCGCAACATTTAGGAGCTAGCGTACACTTGGTTCAACCAATCATAACTTTCAAGTGTGATGCTGCAGTTCAGCGTCATGGCATCACGTGACATACACGGCAGGTTAGAGCCCTGTTTGAATGTACCGGACTTCACTTTAGTTATGAGTGATCATGTACATACATGTCACATAGTATACCAACGTTAACGTTTTCATCAACTTTGTACACACTATATGTGAGAGCTGGTGAAGATATTTGGTAAGATGTTTGGTAAGTGCATGCACCGGCATTGTGTCAACATTTTACACTGTCTTTATACAGGTTTCAAAGTGTACATGAATAAATCAACAGACCCAAATCTCTATTGAATGTTTAGACTTCATTGTGCAACTGTATGAAGTAACAGGATTGTGTAAGAAATAAAAATGTTCTTTGGTGTGGTGGTAGTTTCAGCGTTTTTAAGGGAGCATGCACCTTCACTGCAGGGCTATTGTGCCAAGCTTCCTTGTTTGGTGCATTCATGGTGGTGCCAAATTAATGTGATTTTGTGTATTGTGTTTAGTTATTATTTCATTGCTGCACAGTGATGTGTACTTAGCTTTCCTGTGTCAGGAGGACTTTTCTACATTGATAAGCAACCGACCTTAGTGTGTAGAAGGATCAGCAAGGGTCCCCTATTTATCATTTAATGCAGGAGAGCCCAGCCCTCTCCTGATAGTGTTTCCAGGATGCTTTCAGCCAGGCATCCCTGGACATGTTTTCATGGATAAGCTATAGGATCTCTTGTGCTGCCTTGTTGTAGGGATGGCAAGACTTGAGCCAGTCGGTGAATCCGGTGTTATTGTGGATTTGTGCAGATGTGCCAGTCATACTTCTGGGTTTTTTTGCCATGGTGAGTGTAGCTGCATCCCGTCTGAGACAGGTCGAGGTGATTCCAGCAAGAACTGGCAGGTAGGGCACAGGGGTCGGTTTAAGATAACCAGTTACTACCCAGTTTGTTCTGTTGATCACAGTATCTACCCTGTTCACATGCAGAACCTCCAGCCAGGAGCTCATTATCCGCTATGGGTAAGATAAGGGCTTGCATTGATTGGACTGCATTCATTGGACACCAGTGAAGTGTTTTTTTCTCCCTATGAGCAGGTTGACGGTCTTCCATGCCTTCCGGCTAGAGTGGATGCTGTCGATAGGTTCCAGTATCTTATTCCACCTTGTCCTTTGACTGTCATCTAGCTTCTGCAGTAAGGTTGTTGCTGTCATATCCATTTCTTACCTGGAGCTCGTCTGCTGGTGTTGACGCAGCAGGCTACAAGCTACATGTCTCATCCCAATGTAGTTCTTGTTAAAGTCACATGGGATTTTGTGCTTTGCTGCCATTAGGAGGACTTAGGTAGGATTATTTAGCAAATCCATTGTCTATGTCACCTATTTCTGGCTCCGGGCAGGCTCACAGTTCTTCTTTCCGTTTCTGCCATAAAGAACTGCCAGTTTGCCTTCCAGAAATTTCTTATATCGACAGGTTTAGCAAGTTATAGGCTCTACCAGCCATGGTACTTTGATGATGGATGGTCAGTGATATGAATGAGTGAACCTGTACAAAACAAGTCTCTCTGGTATCAGGTCTCTGCTAGAGCAATCGGCGATGGTCAGGTCTGGGTGTGTGTAAGAGTTACAAGATGCACAAAATAAACTTGGGGGCTCTTTAAGGTCCAAAAGCATCCATGCTTCAATGTTAGCAGCCAACTCACGTAGCACTTCTCCGTCATGTGATGTGTGGTTGTAACCCCAAACTGTATGTCGAAGCTGTAAGTCACCTGCATAGATTTCGGAGCAAGCAGGCACAGGTGGAAGTAAAGATACTGTTGCAGTATCTGCAAGCAGGTTTACAACTGCCATTTTAATGTAATTGGTGGTAATTGGCAAAATATCTGATTTGGAGCACTGACAAGCCTTGGCTTTTAACAGTGGGTGTGTCTACCCATCCTGGGGAGCATGTTCTCTACCTTGGTCTTGACCTTGTATTGTACCTTGGTCTGCCAGCCTGGTGATGCTTTGCAACATTAGTTTTGTGCATAGGCGTCCAGAGAATGATGACCAATTTTCTGGGACATGTGGCAACACTAGAGGAGAGGAGGAAACATACATACAACAACAGGGCGTTTACAAGGCCAGACAAGGAAGTGCATGGGAAGGAGATATATGTTATATATACTTCTCACAAAAATTACACACAATGAAATGTCCCCTAATTGTTCTGACCAGTGTATATGCTAGCCGTAGAATGTTGCAATTATCTAGCTGAAAAGTTTCGAAGATAAAAGTGCTTTACAGGATGAATTAGCTCTACACACACACATCATCCTGACACACAGTTCCTGATCACTGGTTACTGCAGAATTTCCATCTATCATTTACTTGACTTGACAACGTGATTATATCATACACAGCGCCATAGTGTCCAAGTGCTTAGATTAGAAGTAATTTTAAATGTTTATTTCATACAATGACTATATTCATTAGACCTTACATTCATCAGCGAGCCATACATTTACTGAAACTACAGCTTTGTTTGCATTATGAGTTTATAAAGATTATTATTGAAAATTTCAACCCACACCTGTAGCTCTTTATAGATTTGCCACTGGCTTGTATTATATTCTATTTTTGCACTGAATCTCATCCCACATGTAAGCCGTGTGCATGGCGTAGGAAGCAAACACAGCGGTCAGGTACAAACTGGAAGTTTACTCCAACAACACAGAGGCAACAGGCAAGGTCAGACAGTCCAGAGTTAAGCACATAGCAAAGGCAAACAATGTCCAAGGGTCGAGGCAAGAGACGTGGTCGAGGAACAGAAACAGGTCGAGAATGGTTAGTATGGTGATAAATAATGTATGCTCTAACGAGGTTAGCTTTATGCTTAGTGATGAGGAGAAATAAGTGACTTAGTGATCTTACTGGTGCAAAGAAGGTGTATATGAGGCATGCTGGTAATGAGTACAAGGTCTGTAAATGAGTCCTAAGTAGAATTTATGTGATTGAGTGCATGTGATAGGAAGGGTTTGGTTGCGCTGTCTGCCCGTGGGTGTGACACCACATAAAATCAGTAGGCTACTACTGGTTTTCACTTATGCACAATCCAATACCGGTTTCATTTTAACAATATATTTTATTGTCAGTTTTAAATATTTGATTTAAATCTTGATTTATTTGATATTTTAATGTCTGCCTGTTTGAACAGAGAACTAACATTTTAACATACCCTAAATAAATTGCCTGTATTTCTTCACAAGAGCTAGATCATTGTGGATCAATGTAAAACTAATGTAAAATTAAAATAAAGTAGGGCTCCTTTAAATATAGAGCATCTATATTTAAATCTATTCTCAAGGAATGCAGGACTTGAACCTAAACATTTTGCACATTTCAGGCAAACATTATTAGACTTTTCATCTTCTTACTTTTCTTTAATAAATGTGTAAACATACTTTATTGCTTTAACTCTGACAATTGTTTGAGTTTAACCCAAACACTGTAAGAACTTTCTAGTGTAAGCGTTCAACTGAACTGATAAGCAAGAAGCTTAGTGAGAAGCTTGTGAATTTCAAATAGAATCAGAGCCACACTGAGGCAGTATGTCAGAGAATTGTAGAAGTCTGATTAATGTCATTCCTGTTTAAACACTTAACAGCATGGAGGGAATTATCTTTAGGATCTTTATTTACCTTGATAAGCAAATGACATTGGGAAATTATGACAGCCCACGCAGAAATTGGCTTTTATTAGATGTCAACATTAATTTCATTGCCCTGGGTTAAAGCTACTTTCAGTTTGTGTCTTGCCTCTGTTTATATCAGTCAAGATTGATATGCCATTTCTGTAATCCATATTCAGAGAGTTGTGTGCAATATAGTATTAATAAAAGATAACGGTAAAGAGAGCTTCAGCTCTTGCATGACATGATACTCACCAAAGCCTGTCAAGTATGTATACATATATATACAGTGGAGAAAAGAGGTACTGATTAATTGCAATGATGTTGAGGTCTGTAATTTGTATCGTATGTATACTTTAACTGTGAGAGACAGAATCTAAAAAAATCCAGAAAAACACATGATTTTTAAATAATTAATTTGCATTTTTGAAGCAATAGAAAAATTAAAATAATTTAATACTTTGTGCAGAAACCTTTGTTTGTAATTATAGAATATATTTTCTGTAGTTCTTGACCATGATGTTGGTCCACTCCTCCTTACAGATATTCTCCAGGTCTTTTTCAGCTTTCTCCAAAGATTTTCTGTTGGGTTCAGAGTCTAGAGACCTTCTTACGGAGCCAGTCCTTAGTTGCCCTGGCTTTGTGTTTGGGGGCACAACCCATCTTTAATGATGAGAGAAGGAGGCTGTTGGCAAAAATCTCAGGATTAACGACTGCATCCATCCTCCCTTTAATACCGTACAGTTGTCCTGTCCCCTTTGCAAAAAAGCCTTCCCATAGTATGATGTTTTCACTCTTATGCTTCACAGTTGGTACGGTATTGTTATCCTTCCTATTGTTGTTCTTCCTCCAAACACGGCGAGTGGAGTTCTTCATACCAAAAAGCTTTATTTTGGTCTTATCTGACTACTTCTCTCATGCCTCCTCTGGATCATCCAGATGGTCACTGGAGAACTTTAAATGGGCCTGAACATTTGCTGGCATGAGCAAAAGAACATTGCGTGATGTCAGTGATTAGACCATACGCCGCACACTGTATCAAACTGGTCGGCATGGCTACCATCCCAAAAGAAAGTCTCTTCTAAAGATAATGCACATCCAAGTCCACAAACCGTTTGCTGAGGACAAGCAGACTAAAGACATTGATTAGTGGAACCATGTCCTGTGGTCTGATTAGACCAAGTAAAATTTATTTGGTTCAGCGGGTGTCAAGTACATGAGCGGTAACCCGGTGATGAGTACAAGACAAGCATGGTGGAACTAAACCGGATTGAGCATCTGTGGGCCGTTCTCGGCAGCTCAATGATGTTGTCATGAAAGAGTGAAAGAGGATTTCAGGGGCACACTGTGAAACTCTAGCAAACTCTATGCCCAAGAGAGTTAAGGTAGTGCTGGAAAATAATGGTGGACACATACAATATTGACACTTGGGCACAAGTGCACAATCTGGCCATTTTCACGTAGGGGTGAACTAACTTTTGTCGCCAGCGGTTTAGACATTAACGGCTGTGTGTTGAATTATTTTGAGGACAGAGCAAAGGTGATACAAGCTGTAGACTGACTACAGTGTTGTGCCATAAAAAGTGAGCTACTGTACTTTATATACATTTTGACTTCTATATTAGATATAGTTTTTTGGTGTCCTCACACTTTTGATAAGTAAATGGTAAATTAAGTACTATACTCAATATTTACTGTGCAACAAATAAACAACTTCAGTGAAACACCAAATATTGTCACAGAAACTTAATCCTATCTGCTCTTTGTTATGAGATGTGGTGGTTTTTTGGTAGGACTCAAGGATGCGGGATAGACAGAATCCCACAACGTATAATAATATTGGGGAAATAAAACAGAAAAACTAAAATGGGATTAAAAGCGGAACGAAAGGCTCCTGAACCCAAACAAAACAACAGGATGAAATGGCCCTCTGCTTGGGTTGCATCCCGACTGGGACCAACCCGCAAACTGATTGTGAGAGGGTGACAACTGATTGTGCATCTCGCCGAACATGCAGAGAGCACGATTTGGAACGTCTCCCAAGTGGCAAGGCGCAGAGGTAGTCTTAACGGCAGAAGACGAGCGTGAGCTCGAACGCGCACGTAGCACAGAAAAGCCATGTTGGGGCGATTGTATAACTCAAACGTGCAGCTGGGTGGCAACTCTAGCCGGGGCATGTCTCAGATTGAGAGGGCAGCCGACTGAGGCTCAAGAGAGTGCAGAGGCGCCAGACAACAAGTATTAAACGGGATGGGGGGGCGAATGCGAATAGATCGCGAAAGGCACCAAAGTGTCAGGGGGCAAGTGTGTGGCACACGGGGGACCACCTAATCTCTTTATTTTTGGTAACTGGCAAATCAGGAATTCCAGTTTAAGATATTAAAACAATCTCACACTTAAGATCATAAGTTCACGGTAATGTCAGTCTCTGATCTGAAGAATGAATTCACGCATGCACCAAATGTTGGTTCAAAGGTACAAATTTATTTGAGATAAATGACAACAAAACTCACATCATTTATGAAAAATACCAAGACATGAATACTTTGTCTAACTATAGTCATAGAGTGATATTATGAGGTAGTTGCTATACTGAGGTTATTTAAAGAATTAAATCGGAGTTTATGAAAATATGAGGGGAGACTTTAGTACCGTCGATACGAACTAAGGCCAGTTTGATAATCTTAACACGGAATCTGGTTAAAACATTATCGTTGGTCAAAACATTATCGTAAAGATTCTCAAAAGTTTCGAACATCCACTATTGAGCAAGCACTGTACCTGATTGCAGAATTGACGCAGAATTTGCCGGAGCTCGGTTGATAAGCGGCGTCCGTGTGCAGTTCGACCGGGGTTTTTAGCGCGCCGCTTTGGTGCAGACAGTTTCCATCCACGCGTCGCCAGATGACCTCTCAGTCTGAAATCGGCACAGATGGGAACGCACCGTAGAGTTCGTGTCTTCTCGGCTCTTGCACGGCAATTAGAGGCGTCGTCAGTTGCAGATCTTCTCAGCCCAGCTCAAAGTTGCGTGCTCGATCTTCTAAAAATCGCTACGTACGACTATGTTCTAAATTCAGCTCCAACCGTGGCCACCGATTAAAGGAATTCTCGACTGCAGCGTAACCTATGTATAAGTAATAGCAGCGTTAACTGAGCAAATATTGAAATACCGAGATGAAAGTTGACTTGGTAAGCTCTTCGATAAAGGAGAAGAGCACGTGAAAAATAAACATGTGTGGAAACTAAGATAATAGCGAGTAAAGCTTAAAGTATGAAAGAAAAACGAAGAAGGTAAATAAAACGAGAGACGAAGTGGAGTCAGACTGCCGTAACTTTTTCGTGCTCCTTGTTTTGAATGAAAAGCGTCCGTGGGCGGGACCTGAGGTCGTCCTAGATTCAGCCAATGATAAACTGTAACTTTATCTCGCTCCGCCTAAGTTCTAGCGTTTCCTTTTTTTTCATATCCGCCATAAAAATGATAACTTCATAGTATTAAACATGGAACATATGTATATATACTATTGGGATGCAGGCACACAACATTTAAAATACGGCACATCATTGTGTTAATAATAAGCCTTAAATCCTCTTATTTCACTTATTGATTTGTCTCCTTAATGTACTTAAATGGCTACCTGACAAATATAGAATTCCGTACCGATTTCACGTACGTATACTCTAATTTCTCGTTTCTCTAACTCTCGTTTCATAATCGTAAAGTAACACATACATATTATACTATTGGTCAGAACAGTATACAATTCAGTAGAGCAATACATTTTTAGGTGTGACATGAATACAGAATATAGATGAAGTTACATTCATTAATAGCCACATGCAAATTGACTATAGTTATGATAGAAAATAATATGACAAGTAATAGTCAAGTTAGAAAGAATATCCTAGCTTTACCAAATGAACACGGATTTTATTAACCCGGGGTTTACTATTACTCATTGGTTAATTCTTTATAACTGTGGTTCCTTATCCCGAGTGTAGGCACGTTTGGTCTCGTTCTAAAGCTTCTCTGGGGTAAATACCCATGCTGTGGAGAATAAGAGGCAAAGTTTAATTTCCGAGGAGAATTAATAAAATTTGAAAGTTTTGTTCTGATCACTCCACGTGGATGTCTCTGTGCATTCCACAGAGAAAGGGGGGAAACAAAGATAACAGAGTAGTGGTCCTTTGAAGTGTTAACTCCTTGATATGTGCCAAGAGCAATTGATGGTCCTTGTCACAGTTTGCGATCCAGGTGTTCAAGTGTAAACAAAACTGGGGCTTTGCATTGTTTATAGCTCTAGCAGGAGGATGGTTTTATGACGGGATGTAGACAGAGGTCCTGGGAGCATGGAACAAAAGGAATAGAGGGGGTAGAGGGGGAAAGATAGCTCTCTCCCTCCTTATGAAGTTCAATCAGAGGTGAATTAAAGCTGGGTTCGCTACACGAATGAAGACGACCTGAAAACGAACAGCGCTAAAACCCACATCTAAATAGCACAAGAAGCAGATGTTCGGAATCAGGTAAATTGGACACTGGATATATGCCGCCTCACCGATAGCTCTGTAATGGCGAGGACGGCCGAACACTCCGTGGTAAAACTGAAACTACAGAAGGCCCAGTTCAACATGTCACACAAGCACCGGACGGTGTGCTTCTGACACCAAGACCGTGTTGCTGCACACAGAAACAGCCCATAAACCCATTATAGCGCGAGTGTGAACCACACACAATAGGCGCAAAGCGCCAACATGCAAAAACAAACTAAACACGCGGGGAGCGCCAACGCGAAGAGATCGCGAGACGCTCCCAAGCGTCAGGGGGCGAGCACGATAACGAAATAAACAGACGGGAAGTGTACCAATAAGCACACTCCCCAGTCTGCAGTGAGGCTAGATAGGGACCGACGGACGAAGCGCGTCTTGCTCTAACCGCGCGGGAAGCGCACCGGCACGGAGCGGGGAAGCCCTCAACCTGTCCCTAACAGACTAAATACCTCTGAGGGTTACCCGCTCATACCAGTCCATCGGCCCTGTTTAGCCCCCGGACTTAACCACTGACTCTAGGGGACGCGGAAGGCGCACGAGCGCAGATGGTCAGACACGCGACCCCAACGGCGATGGAACCCCGTAGCATTAACGATGACCCAGCCCCGAACAGTACCAAGAACCACACCTTTATAGGACGTGAGGCAGCTGTTCGAGATCTGCTCATAATGAGGCAGTGGATAAAATGTCATCCCCACCGATGGCTCTGTAATGGCGATCGGCGCGGACGACTGCAAGCTCCGGGGAGGGTAGGACCCTAACAGCTAGACCAACTTTTAGTAGCAAACCAAAACAGACGGCAGACAAAACTCTCAGTCGGAGGAGAGGCAATGGTCATACACAGAGATGTAGCAGATAATCCAGAGGAAGAGACGAAAGGCGAAGTCGAGAGGTGGAACAGGGTCAAAACACAGTAAGTAGGCAATCCGAGACAATTAAATTAAGTGCTTCCAAACAGGGATAAACCGAGTAAATCAGCAACTGGAAGAGTGAGAGTTATTTAAGAGCTTAAATATGTGTGGTGACGACAAACAGGTAAGTGTGATTAGTATGACGGTGATTCGGTGCATGATAATGAGGGGGTGTGGTCCGCTGAGCAGGTAGCGTGAGCATGTGTGACAATATTCGACACCCTGATTTAGTTCAGATGGGATGGGAACACATTTAATGGATTTGATCTGATTTTTGAATTGACTGAACTTTATTTCAAATATGAACACCAAAATAATAGAAACAAAATACACCAAACATTTACATCAATGTTAACAATGTAATACTTAGAAGTACATATTCGAAAAAGAGTAAGAAGTATAACTTATAAAGTCCCACTCCTTCTTCTATCCATGGCCATATAGTACATATATATGTACACATAAATAAACACATATACATACACATACATAAACATGTACACATATACATCTCTATATAAACACACCTCCCCCATACATACATTTCTACATACAAATACTCATATAAAATAAATTTGTTGTAAGAATACTGTACACCTTCACATACTGTCCCTACACACATCACATGCACATGTATACACAAAGTGGCAGAAAAGTGTTCTCCTAACACTAGTGCTACCCATCACCTCCCTCCTTCCTGTAAATATTATATTTGAACCCTGACTTTAAACTGTCTCATGTCTGAAGACTGCTTCAACTCAATGGTAACTCTGGTCTATAGTCTCACCCCACTAGTTGAAACTTTTAGTGTTTGTACGAAATAGGGTTAAATTAAAGGTAATTTGTCTCCTTAAATTATAGTCCCCTTATGGATACTGAAAAATGTATGTATATTTATTGGTAACAGATTATCTTTGAACATTATTTAAGCTGTTTGATAATTCACAATATCTGTAAATATCTGTAAACTTGGACTGTAGTAATAATGAGTTTGTGCTTCCTGATAGACAGCATTGTGAATAATCCATATTGCTCTTTTTTGAATAATGGTTATTGTCTGTAATGATGTTTTTTATTTGTTGCTCCAAACCTTAGCGCAGTATTGAAAGTACGTTGAGACTACGGAACAGCAATAAGCATCGAGTGATTTCTGATCCAAAACCTCATAGCCTTATTTATTATTGCAATGCTTCTTGAATCTGTTTAGTATGTGATTTACAATTAATTCTGTCATCTATGGTTACACCCAAAATACTGTAATTCATGAAGTCTTTCTATTTAAACTCAATCTACTTTTATTAGTAACTGTGTATCCAATGTATAACTACCAAATGGCATTATTTGTCTATCTGTGTATTTGTAGTGATAGCCTGTTTCTGTCAAACCATTTTTTAGTTTGTTAATTTCTATAGTAACATTTGTAATTTTGTAAGTTATCCCCACAATAGAAAATATTTGTATCATCATCAAACAACACAAAATGCAATACCTTAGTGACTTTACAGATATCATTTCAGAATAAAAAACTTAGGGCCCAACACTGACCCCTGGGGGACACCACGAGCAATGTCGAAACATGAAGAAACAATCATCCAATTTCACAAACTGTTGTCTCCCTCTTAAATAACTTTTGACCCAATCCAACACTATTTTATAAACACCATATTTTTATAATCCCCTACTTAATAATTAACGATTGATCATGTCAAACACTTTTTTTTAAATTAATACATACTCCAACAGCAAGTTGTTTGCAATCTATAGCATTTGTGATTCCTTCTCCATTATTGCCAATTATGTTGATCTGTTTCACTTACATAGAATTGATACTTAAATAATTTTTAATAATTTAATTTTATGTTTATGTTCCAGCCTTGATCAGAGGTATGACTTTAGCTATTGTCATTTTATTTGGAAATGAACCAGAGTGAAATGATAAATTACAGATGTATGTTAATGGCTTAACAATGCCTTCAGTAACCTTTTTTATCAGTTACATATTATTACAATTGGTGGACTGTTTGTTCTTACATTTTTTTTTAATCAGTATTTCATTTCCACCAATTGCATAAAGAAACAATAAGCAAGGATTTCTCACTAATGTCTGTTCATCACATATAGTATACTGGAGACAGGATTTTTATTTCCGAGGTCAGGTCCAACACTTACAAAGTATTCATTAAATAATGTGTCTATATTCATTGTATGTAGAGTAAGCTCTGTCATTGGTTGTCATTGTTATATTCTGTTATTACCTCAGAATCCAGTGCCCTTCATCCAGACAAGTCCAAGTCATAATGTTCCAGTAGCTATAGTTTAGTTCATGACAGTCATTGGAATTGTTCAAGTTCAGCAAAATTCATAATACAGATCACCTTAGCTTCCTCAGGAGTCCTATACTACAATGTTATATTTTGAATTAATGAATGAGTTTATTTCAGCTACTCTGGTTTCCTCCCACATTCTAAGTACGTGTGTTAGGCTAATTGGTGTTTCTAATGTGTCTTTCGTGCGCAAGTGTTTGTGCCCTACTATGACTTGGCACCCTGTCTGTACTCTGTAAAATTTCCCAAGACCTTCACCAGGATTAAGCCGATTAAAAATGAATGAATGATTGAAATGTAGTTTGTGCAAAAAATAATAAAATGGTGTTTAACCAATGTATAAAAAAATCTTTAAGATCATATTTTATGTCCAGTCTCTAGTCCAGGTCATGATGGACTTGTCTGGTCATTAAGTGATTATATTCCATTAATGTATAATACTAATTTTAGACTAATGCCATGAGCCATCGACCTCTCTCACTATATTTTCTTTTCTGAAGTCCACTGGTCCCGAAATCTGATTGTCTTGCTGTTTATTTCCCAGTGGGTCATACTGTGGGTAATTTATGCAGCTTAGGATTCTGAACTCAATAATGTTATTGGCTTAAAATCTGTTTGCGCTTACTTGCTCAAACATACACATATCCCTTTCAGAAAAAAGAACCAACCCTTTGCTATCACATCTCACTCTACCACCAAGAGAAAAGATGTATGGTCATTAAAGCGTGAACATTCCTAAAGTGTGGGTTTTGTTCAGAGTCAGTGATCTGCAACCTGTTAAACCGCTTAGAATTGATGCATGATCAAAAGCAGATACTGTCTCTAGTTCCCTGTGATGTCTATATGTTTCCTCTTACATTTATAATATTTATGTTATTTAGCAGACGCCCTTATCCAGAGCGACTTACAATTAATACAGTATTACAATTCAAGCGACTGTGGCTTAAGGGCACAGGGACCCACATGTGGCAGAGGTGGGATTTGAATCCTGGACCTTCTGGTCTATAGCCCAGTACCGGTACCTTAGCCACTAGGCCACCACAGTCCCTCTTCTCTCTTATGTAAAAGCATTTAAGAATGTCGCTTGGATATTCTAAATTGAACGTCATACTGATATGAGTAAGTGTGGATGAGTAAACGATGACCTGTGTTACAATTGCACCCTATCAACTGTGTATTACCGCTTTGTACTAGTAAAGTGCAACCCCTACTTCTGATTTTCTTTATACAGATTTAATATCATTGTAGCACCTTAAAATCCATGGGCACCAAAAATATTGCTCATGAAAGAAGTTCTGCTGGCATTTAGCTAAACATTAGTAATTAGGTGGTGAAAATTCTTTAAAGAAATATGGAGTAGATGCTAGATTATTGATTATGTGCTCACAAACACATATATCTACGTGAATAACTACTGTAGAATTTAAACTGCAGCCTTATTAAAAATACATATAAGTCTGGAAAGTTACATTATTATACTAATCATGATAAGCAATAAATAAATATTTACAAGTTTCACTCCGGCAGGCATCTGTCAAAACTCGTGACAGAGAATAGTGCCAACTGGTACAGTATTTAGTAGTTCATTGGAAAAGGAGAAAGTGGTGCATCGAAAATATTTATGCATGTGTATTTTAACTAGAAACATTTATCTCGATTCTTGCACTTGCTTAAACTTGTATGAGTTGAGAGAGTAATACCTGATATTTTTCAATACTTCATTAAAAAGAGCTTTATATTATTGATTTTGCCCAACTGTCATTTACTATAAGTGTTTAATGCAAGTCTATTAATGCTTATTATCTCTTATACATGTCACGTCTGCTTAATCCAGTGCTACCGCATCCCATCACTAACTTTTATCATTCCTTTTTTTCCATGGCACGGTTAGTTTAACTAAAATTACGCACTTCTCCATTGTTGACCACAGCACGATGACGGGTCTCAGTGTGGTGATGATGATGTTGGTAGGAAATCGGTAGCTCAATGCTGTCATTGAACAGTCTCTGCCTGAGGTCAGGACCAGTGTTCTGTCCTGCTGTGGGCAGTTTTCTGTGGCATGTCCTGCTGGTACAAAATGAATAACCTGCCTCTGCTCATTTCTCAATAACCAGGATCATCCTTGACTCTATGTGTTCCGCCAGCTTCCTTAGCACATGATAATGCCTTCACCCATAGCAACCCTGAGCCAAAGCTGTGAGGCAGCATGCCAGGATGTGCTAGGGTTTCCCCGGGGCTGAGATGCACAGACTGATCTTCTCTACTCTTTACCAACGTGCCAGGTTTACTGGACTTGGAAGGGTGTCATAAGTGGCTCTGATAAGGAGGCATCTTGGACAGGTCACTCCATCCTACTGACTTTGTTAGAATGCCCTCAAACTTTGTCTATTGACCTAGCTCACATTGGCCAATCTTCAGTTCAGTTTGGAATGGTAGCATCAGACTTTGTAGAACCACAATTCCAATGATGTTGGGATGTCGTGTAAAGCATAAATAAAAATAGAATACAATTATTTGCAAATCATTTTAAATGTACTGATCTTTCACAGTACTGATGAAGCTATGATGCTTTCCTATGAGTGTCTGAACTCTTGCACGAACTTCCACATTGGTTGTGTGAGTCGACCAGTGTATCTGAAGCACCCTCCTGTAGCAGTTCATTTCAAAGGCACAGATGCGCGCTTCTCAATCTTGGTATTAACAGTCCATAACATTACACGTATATAATAGGATTTGATTCGGTACTTTAGGATTTGGTCCGAATAATCGGCTGGTCCCATTAACCGTTGGTCAAATTAAACGGAATCGACTGTATATATTCACTTCTGAATGACAGAAAAATAGTATGCATGGTCCCTTGTGCCATCTGCTGACAAAAAAAGAATCGTAATCTGGACAGAGGGAGAACATCATGGTACACTGTAAAGAATTTTACTGTAAATTAACAGTAAAATACTGGCAGTAGAGATGGCAGTAAAGAAATGTATTTAATTTAATAAATTACAGTGTAATTTATTTTAACAGTATTTTACTGTATGTTAAATTACAGTATATGACAGTAGAATAACCGTATTTTATGGTAATT
>JAUZSV010450123.1:0-17101 GCA_034780495.1 Parotocinclus cesarpintoi | reverse complement strand
TAGGCACCCTAATGTCATTTATTTAAGCTTTAATTTAATTTCAGTATGAAATTAATAATTTTAATTTGTTGGGAGGGTAAAGCTTTTACTATTGATATTCCCATTCTCATAACACTTTTGGGTGCAAACAATACTAAGTGATCAAGTTTTTCAGGTATTATTTTATTCCATTCTTCCTGCAAACATGTCTAAAGCTGTGCAACATTACATGATAATTATTGTCTGATTTTGTATTTTAAAATGGTTAACATAAGACTTCTTACTTAAACACTATGTACGATTTGTAAATGTAACTCTGCACTGCAGTCCTTAACAAAAGCTGTTAACAAAGTAATCCCTTGCACATGTATTATATGGCAATTCTTGATGCAAAGCCGTCTGCATAATCAAAGATCACAAATGTCCAGCTTAAGCCTTTACCCATGTCCTTTACAAGATTAAATTCTCCCAGAAACTCCTTCCAATAATTATTTGAGGAAGATGCAAATGCAAACAACAGACAGTGCTCCGTACATGTACTTAATTATTATATAATTACAGACAGTATGAATATGAACTGTCCAATGTTGGTTTCATATATAATATTAACATATAATTGTATATATTATAATTACATATAATGAAATAAGCAGTGACAGTGATGGGGCATGGACAGGATCAGATTGTCCAGGAGTTCTTGTGGCAGCCTCTGCGACTCTTGCTGCAGAGCAACTTTCAGCTCAAGAAGTGTTAGGCACTGGACGGTTTGCCAGATGTCTTTCCAGTAAATCCCAAGCATCTTCAATTAGTTTTAGGCCTAGAGAACATGAAAGCCAATCCGTACGTTCGACTTTTGCCTCCGGGAGCATGTTGTTGCTGAGATGCACATGCACTACATTAACGTTTATGATAAGAATTTTTTAACTGCTCCAGCATATAGGGTGCACAATCACCTCTCTGTACCTGACAGCAGTCTGCGATCCTTTTCTGATTATGTGGAGCTCAGTTCAACCTCCAACACTTATGCCAGCCCAAACCATGATTCCACCAACAAACTAGCAGAGTCCCTTTCTTTCTTTTATGAAACACGGATTCTCCCGTGTTCCTTATTTACACCAGATCAGGACACGATGAGTGTAAGGCTGCAAAGTGAACCGTGACTCATTAGAGATGATGACAGTTAATCACTCATCATGTGCCAAACGACAATGCTCATCACCCCACCTTATACGGCCTTCCAGCGGCATCTAGGCATGCAGTCAAACACGATGGAGCCAATTTCGTATGGTCTGGGTGCATATCCGTCATCAAGTGGCAGCAAGAAACTGTCCCCACATTCCTGCACCTGCACCTTGTCAATAACGGTTGTTATCTCTTTCTGTTGTGGCAGATAAGCGACCCTGCCCTAGTCTTCTTCATACTGTTCTAGTCTCTTGAAAGTAATTCCATAGTCTGCTAATCACGCTTTGGGATGTTTCAAGCACTGTTGCCGTGGATGTCTGTGTTTAACCAGTTTAAAGACGTCCTATTGCTTTTCAAGCTTCCCATGCAGGCAAATTGTGTGGCAGAAGCATTGCAAGGGCCGGGAAATTTCAGGATGTGCCCTTTTAGAAACGGAATGTTCAGATACTCAAGCACTTTCCCCCTTTTATCTAGTGCATTTTCACCAACTAAATGAAAGTAGTTTTTGCATCTCATTTGCATTATAGAACTTTGACTTGTCATTTGCTTTTCTAATATTCTTGTTTAATTATAAAGCATCAAATGCTTTTTTAAAATTGCTTAATATTTATTTTGAAATATCCTCCAATTTTCTTTCGAGCAGTGTACAACCCCAATTCCAATAAAGTTGGGATGTTGTATAAAACATGATCAAAAACAGAATACGGTGATTTGCAAATCCTTTTAAACGCATATTTAATTGAATGCACTACAAAGACAAAATATTCAATGTTCAAACAGATAAACTTTGTTTTCTGCAAATATTCACTAATTTGGAAATTAATGCTTGTAAGCCGTTCCAAAGAAGTTGGACAGGGGAACAGTGACAACAAAAGACTGGAAAAATTAAGGAATACTAAAAAAAAATTCCATTTGGAAAATTCCACAGGTGAGTGTCATGATTGGGTATAAAGGAAACAACCCCAAAAGGCTTAGTCATTCACAAGCAAGGATGGGGTGAGCTTCACCTCTGTGAACAACCCAAAGTTTAAGAACAATGTTTCTCATTATGCGTCATGCGATATGACACAGTGGTAAACATGCCCCTGTCCCAACGTCTTTGGAACGTGTTGCAGGAATCAAATTCAAAATGAGTAAATATTTGCAATAACCAATAATATGTATCTGTTTGAACATTAAATATCTTGTCTTTGTAGTGTATTCAATTGAATATGGGTTAAAAGATTTGCAAATCATCATATTCTGTTTTTATTTATGTTTTACACAAGGCCCAAACTTCATTCTAATTGGGGTTGTATGTATGAACAAATATTTCTGGCAAGAGCAGATGCCCAAGTGCAAATTTCAAAATGATTTTAGCTTGATTTAAACCAGTCTAGCAGAATATAATATAATGAAATATCCATAGTGATGCAGTCAAGTTCTCTATACACTTAAATCTGACAAGAACATTCCTATTAGTTATTTACATCTCTTTTTGTGCTACTTTGCCCATAGACCCTTAGCCTGACCTGCACAGTGTGCGGTGACCCCAAACCACAAGTCAGTTGGTTCAAGAACGACCAAGAGGTGGAGCCGGGTGACCAGTATGTGATCTCACTGGAGTCAGGCAAATTTGCTAGCCTCACCATCAAGGGAGTAAGCATGGATGATTCAGGCAAGTTCACAATGTGCGTGCAAAACCGATACGGTGGGGAGTCGGTGGACGTCATCGTCAGCGTCTACAAACATGGTGACAAGATGCCTGACATTAAGCCGACAACCGCACCCAAGAAAATCATACCCCCAACTCTGCCAATTGTGATCCCTACCACCAAGGCAGCTAGCCCCACCCCTGTCTCCTCCTCAAGCAAGACCACAGCTCCATCCTCGAGTGCTAAATCCCCCACCCCTAGCTTTGGCATGAAGTCCCCAACTCCTTCAAGAAGGAAGTAAAGGAGTCATTCTCAAGCAGCCTGAGCCTATGAAAAAGAAGCAGCGCAACCAAGCAAAGTGAAGTAGTTAAAACGTTCAATTGAATATGATGGCATCTTTGTCAAGTACACCATCCTAGTTCTTTAGGATTTTCTGAAGTGATCCAAGTAAATAAAAAAAGTGGAGAGGGGACAGTTATATATTTAGTACCTTTTCCACCACCTGCAAAACTAAGCTCTGTGGGTCTCTAACGTATTTGGCTGCCTCTGCCTTGAGGCCCTTTGGTGAAAATTGTCCCTTGCTTTGATGTGTCGTATTAAATCTCTCTTTTTAAAGCTGCCTTTTCAATTAGGTGGTCGAATCTTGAGGCATTTGCTCTAAGTAGGGATGGATGTCCCACAGAGTGCTGGGTTTATGCTTCAGCATCCCACATAAACCATGATTCTGTTTTTAGCACCTATCCCCTCCCCACCTTTTTTCCTTCTTCTCTCTTTGTGCTATTAAAAGATGGTTGTAATCATTTTCTCCGAGTCGTGCTTGTGTTGCTTTATAGGACAAATTCCCACAAACAGACATGTATTGCACATTAATGCACAGTCATGATGAAATATTAAAGGGATAAAGGCTGCTGGGACATTTTGTATTGCATCTGTGCATTATAGTGCATTTTCCTTGCAATGGTCAATACGGTTTGTGTTTCTAAAATGCTTTAATATGAGTCAGGCCTAATTCTGTGTTCAATGGGTGACTTGCACCAGATTTTTTCCAGAGCAACTTTAGTAGCGCCATCAGATGTCATTGTTTGGTGTGGGTGGGGCTCCATTCTCAAAATGCTCTCTGTTTCGCTTTCATTATCCACATCATCTGTTCTCAAGTTGATTAGCCAGTTCAGACTTTGACTTGCTAAAAGAAATAAAACTGGAAACCGTTTATTTTCGAAGCACTCCCATTTTGGTGATGGGAGCGCTCCAGCAGTCATTGCACTTCAAATGGGAATTTGATTAGAACAATTAAAATCGAGGCGAAATTGAACATGTTTAGGTTTTGAACATTACTTTTAATTATATCATGCATATTTAATCACTGCAAATGGTTTGCTTGGAAGTCATGTTTCTATGGCAACTCACCAGATCCATAAATTATATGGTTCCTCCCTCATGCCCACCCCTCCAACTTGTTTACAAGATGTCAACTCATGATGTATCATTTTACCCAGCGGAAGAATATCGATTGCATTTGCGCACTTACTCGGGCAAGATCCCGCTCTCGGTAACAGATTGCAGCACTCAGCTATTGTTGCTCGCAGGACACTGTGAAGTGGAGTGTATCACGCTGAGGAACAGGCAACCACATGGTGGCACTGGCGCTTCAATGGGAAGTGTGCACATGACTAAATGTGCTACACTGATGGGAGAAACAGCTCAGACAGCAAATTATAGGGCTCAATTTTTACACATTGACTTGCTGTGAGAAGGTGAATCACAGAACAGGGCAATGCAGACAAAATATCAGTCCAAATACACTAAATCATCGGATGAGGCAGAAATGTGGGCTCTGTCCTAGCGTTATAGACAGCGCAAAGACGTTAAACATAAATCACGCAGGCCTGGCTCCAGCTCTAAGAAGCACGGTGTGATCGTAAGAGGTTCACAAAGATCGGGATCCATCACCAAGCATTTAGGCAAACGGTTTTGCCTGCTGCCTTGCAACACGGTCATAATTGTAAACATGCAGATAACCCTTGTGGCAAATTTTAAGTGATGTTCCGTATATTTCTATGGAGAATTTGTGGCAAAATTTGGAATGTTTAAAAAATGAAATCTGTCGCAGATTTATTATTTATAAATCTAGCATTTTACTGATTATCTAGCATTATACTGAGATATCATGGAATGAAAATATTTGCACATTGACGACAAATAAACATGAGGAATTTTGAAGATTCGAGTGCTCTGTTTGGTTGAAAATGTTCTCTCTCACTTTTGATTTGTTACTCTAACAATGAGACAGGAGCCAAACAAAGACGTGGTCTATTAATTAACATATTCAATGTTAATTCAAATGGAGGCACTAACACACAATGCTAACAGGGTACATTGATAATACATAATACAGACTATACAGAACACACAGGACAGGAAACAAAACCTAAAGCAAGGACAGGGACAGAAATGCTGCATGAGGTGACTGTGACATCAGTAAATAAACCACAACAGCACAAGGAAGGCAGGAGCCATGAAACAGAAGCCGTACAACAAAGAGGCATCTGATGAGACCTGACAAGGAAGGGAGCAGTGTTTGAGTGTTTACATAGGGGAGAAAAAGAAAAAGGGTGAAGAGAGAGCAAAGCCATGTAGAATGATATAGTTACTGGGCTGTTCAGTGCCCATCAGCTTAATGCAAGAGAGCTAGCTAATAAAGATTTTTCTAGAACTCTTCTGTATATAACAAACTAAGCTAGCACTTAATATTGGAATATCTGTAACTAATTTCCGTACTCGGTTTCCGGCGACCCTGTTCAGGTTTCAGTGAATAAGAAGTGAATAAATTAATCTAATAATTTCCAGGATGATTAACCCCAAGATTAATAATAGCAAACCAGTCCAGACTGCCAATAAGCAGTGATTCTTGATAGCAGCAAGGTAAAACCAGGCTCAAATTGCTCACTCTCTCACTGTTCCAAAGTTTTAAAAAAGAAATTTTAGTTCTTAAATTCTCTATACTATAGCAATACAAAGATGGATAAATTATTCAGTATGAATAACCATTTAAGAAATCAAAAAAAATAATTGAACACTTACAACAACTTAAATATGTGATATTTTTACTTTCAATAACTATAATTTATCCACTACACTTCTATATGGTTTCTTGCTTTCTTGAATTCTTACATTCCTAAAGGCAACCATCCTAGACAAAATCTTTTTTCATGACTATGAAAGGTATAATGGAGTGTAAGGTACATCCTGTCATAGAGTTCAGAGTGAAAACATAAAAATGTGTGTATTGTAGTAAAAGCTGTATGCTTAATCTTAACATAGTATTATAGTATGTATGTGCTTTTTTTTAGCAATGTCGACTGAAGCACTTTTCTATATATAGCAAATTATATGCATAGATACCTAAACTGGCATATTTACAAACTATGCTGGGCAGGTAAAATTACATTAGTTTCAATCCTAAATTTATTTGGTAAGTATTTACACATATAAACAAGACCTTGCAATGCATTCATAAAAGGACCAACAGACCTGTTATAAATAACAGTTTCACTCAATGTAACAATCAATGAGCAATAGAAAAACCTAATTTGAGACCAAATACATAGACGTAGAGGTGATAGTGGTCCACTAGTTTGTTTTAATTAATTTACCTACATAATAAGAGGTGATAGTGGTCCGCTAGTTTTTTTGAATTAATTTAACGACATTCTTTTTGGCAGCATGCTAAAGGTTTGATCAGACCACATAATGTGTGTCACATACAATGTGCTTGACAGCTGGTTAACCTTATGCTGAGAGATTTGTATATTGCAAGTACCATAAAAGAATCCCGTGACATTTTGCATCTATATCAAAAAGCTGTAAAAGCGAAAATGTATTCTGGAATGGCTATAAATATTTGCCATTTTTATGTTTTGCTAACTAACTTTACTTGCATTTTTGTTACAATTGGTAGTGAAGAAGGTTGCAGCATGGACTCTTCTAAAAACACTATGATTGTGGCCCTTTGAGATCAATAAACCTGTCCATGACTTTGACTGCATCCCTTAAGGCCTTGACCCGTAACCTTCTCCTCCTACACCACCCACAGGGACCAAGTAAATAGCTCAACAAACACTAATTCACCACCACAGTGAATGATCTACCACCCAAATAGTACCTAATTTCTGGCAGTCCTTTGGAGGTCCTGACCATTAGAGAACAAAGTAAAGGGGACAAACAAAGTAAGTAGAGAAACAGATGAATTACAGTCTGTAATTTTAGAACTACAGTGCAGTGACCACTGCAGTGCAGTGACTTAAAGAATAAGCAGAATATAAAATGTATAATGCCCATGACTTTTGAAGAGTATGGTATATAATACTTGTCTGGTTATTTGGTTTATTTAACGTCGGCATCAGTGGCATGTCAGCGATCTATACACAGGGTTATCTTAAAACTAGCATATATACACTCAAGTCAATGCCACTTTTAGCATAATTAATTAACCTAATCCCTGTATTTACAATGTGGGATGAAACTGGAGTACCCAAAGTAAACCCACATAGACATGGGGAGGACATGCAGACTCCACATAGAAAGGGCCCAGGTCGCTTCACCCAGGGATTGGACCCAAGAACTTCTTGCTGTGAGGTGGCAGTGCGACCTGCTATCAAGCAGATATACTTAAGTGTAGTCTAGTGTTGTCACTCTCTCAATATGAGTGTTTGCCATGCTCTCTCGCTCGGTCAAACTCCCAAAACTTCCAGGAGAGGTGGAATGTCTGTTTTTGCTTTATATTCATCTTGACTGCTTTAGCAAAATCAAACTCAGTGCTATAAACACTTTCTTTCAGGTGTTTTTTAACCTATTATGCATTTGCCATATTTTTGCACTTTGCAGGTCTACACTTTATTGTTAATTATGCACATGCCACACTTTACCCTGTCCATTAAGAAAAAGTGACCATTATATGGGAAAAGTATATTCTTATGGTATGTTCACTGTATTAAATCAGTAATAGATCAAATACGACTAATGTATTATTAATAGGAGTGCTAACGTTGAGTACTTATGTATTAACCTATGTGCAACTGACTCATGTATTATGTATTAACCATTATGTTTTAGCCCATGTATTAAGTATTCATTGTATTACTCTGTAATAGTTCTTATTCTGGCCTCTCTGTCACTGTCTGAGTTTTATCCTGTTATCAGGCACACTGACATGATGACTGGGGGTGGACTAAACAGACTAAACTGAGCTTTCTAGGAAACTTTTAATGATAATGATAGCTTTGTGTGTGAAGCATTATTCAGGAATGCTGAACGTGTGCGAGAGGACGAGGTGACCTTGAATAAACACAATCCATGTGTGCAAATATGCCTTTTAAACATATTTTCTCATCTATATGGTACTCTTGCATTTTACACTAAGCAAACATACCTTATGATGTCAATTACTCATGATTAAAAACAAACAGGATGTTACACGATTATAAAACAGTGGAGGCTGGTCCAAATGTTGCAGGGCTCCCATCAAATTACATGTTAATTAAAGTGCTACCCTGGTTCTCACTGTTAATTTGTTCCAGAAAGTTTGTTTGAGAACTGAAAATGACTTGTACTGAGCACATTTTAATATTTAATATTTAACATAATGTAAATTGAATTAATCTGTCCTCAAAAAATCCAAACTGTATAAGAAATAATATGCATTACCGAAGTTGTATTGTACAGGTGCTTCCTGATTTATGATGGAGATATGTTCAGCAAGTGTTTGGTAGAGCGGTCTATACTTAGCAGAGCTTAAAATAAGCAAGTTCATGTTTAAAATGCTTACGTTAACCTACAAAGTGTTTAAAACAAAGCTTATTTTATAATAAAGTGTTGAAAACACCCATGCACTTTAGTGAGTCATGGATTGAAAGTGAAAAGTAACATTAAAACACTATTGGTAGGAAGGCTTTGGTGCACTAAAACAGTGCTGTGGATGTTTAAAAGGTCCATGAGCAAGAGTTATTGAGAACCTGAATCACTCTGTACTGAATGAATGTCTGTGAATCATATTTTGACTGAAAATTAAGTTAATTATGAAAAGTGAAATTTGTTTTCCAGGAAAAATGCTTTAGGAACCTAATTCAAGAAGTTCTGAAGTGGTCAAGAACTGATGTACCACTGTAATATATAATAAGAAATATAAAGAAGCAGCACAGTGGTCTTGGGTTCAAACCCAGGGTGGAGCGACCTGGGTCCTTTCTGTGTTGAGCCTGCATGTCCTCCCCGGTGTCTGCGTGGGTTTACTTTGGGTACTCTGGTTTCCTCCCACAATCCAAAGACTTGTGTTAGATTAATTGGTGTCTTCATAGTGGTCCCTTAGTGTGTGACTGTGTGCATGACTATGTGTGTGTGCCCTACGAAGGACTGACACCCGTCTACGGTTGTTCCTGCCCTTGCACCCAGAGTTGCTGGGTGGGCCCCGGCTGGTCTGTGTGAATTAAGTGGAAAATGAATGAATGAATAAATGAATGAATATTTACTGCTCAAGAAAATTAGTGAGAAGAATTTATGGATTATACCCTAATATCTGTGAGCAATGTATTTCAAACAATTTAGTCATACAGCACAGCTGGTAGTCATGGTAGCAGTTCTTAAAAAAAATAATTTCAAGGGCTTGTTAGCTGACCAGAAGACCATGGGAATTCTAACTCTGTTCAAGTTAAACTGCTTATGTAGAACTGCTTATGCTAGCAAATATTTTATTAGGGGCTATTCCATTTTGAAGTATCCCCAATTTTTGTAAGCAGTAAATTATCATTTAAAACTCCTTTCACCAGGCATTGAAGAAAAAAGAAGAAGGAAAACAGGACAAAAATATTGTACAAATTCATCAGCAGACATGGGAGCGAGCTTACACCCGGGGTTTCTAGAGTTCATGTTATGAATATTGGAGATAACTGGATGCAATGTACAAAAGTGCCTTGATTTTGCCTGTAAGTGCTGGAACCTAAGCATTGCAGACAATAGCAATGACGGAGATACGAGACATAAAGAGGCTATGGACTGAGAATTTAACCAGATAGCTGTAAAGTTAAGAGTTCCAGACCTTATTTTATCTACAACAATAATTCATGCATAGTTTATAATACTTATCCATTAGTACGCACAAAGTGACCACAGGGGAAAAATAAAGTCTCTAATTGTCCGTAAGTGCAAATGCATGAAAATTCTGTGCATGCATGTTTCTATTAGTGATGCATCAATTGCAATTTTCTTGTCCAATGCTGATTTCTTAAATATATGAACATGTGATTCTACAACAAAGATTGCAGGAGGTATTCATGGTACCTGGCTGTATTCTCTTAATAGCTTTAGCTCTGTTCCATGGCGCACAAAACATCATTTATCGCAAACTTGCCTAAATTGTGCTTTATTACAGCCTTGATAAGAGCCATTTACCAGTTAGTGCAAGGATAGATGAACAAAAAAGCTGAATTGCAGCTCAACCCATTCCGGTAGCAACAAAGCAAGTAAAAGATACTGTAAGCCATAAAACGCACTAAAACACACTTTTATGCTAAATCCGGCGTGCAAATAGTACACCACAATTAAAAGTATGCACTAAGCTATTATTACCTAATAAAAAGGCATATACACATTACACAACAAAACACACAAGAACCCAAAACTAACCAGAGCATCTAACCAGGCCAGATCAATGTATTTATAGTATCAATGTATCTGTAGTTTATATGGCTTTATAAGAGCAAAAATGGTGATAATACAGCTGTTTTTATTGGTTATTAATAAAACCATGTGATTGGTTATTATTTCCTTAAGGCCATCGAGGTTGAAAATTGTGTGAGCCCTACAAAACTACAAAATAACTACAAAATCAGTTATATTATTACTTTCAAACTGTATATACATAGTTTTTAGATTTCTTCAAAACAGAACAGTATACAAGGTTCTCTGTGATTCACACGTTAGTTTTGAAGCCCACATTCTGTCTGCTTGCTTTGTGATCACAAGCTGGTCATTGTTGCTAATCACAATTCCTTGTGCATTTCTCCGTATTCCAATGCAGCACTTACGGCACAGAATGGAAAAAGCTTATTTTGCTACTCGTTATAAGAACAACAAGAAGGCTAAACTGAATTAAAGTGCTTGTGTCTAGTCAAGAGCAGTTTAACAGCCATTTCTTGTCTCATTTGCTTGTTCAGACAGCCAGAGCAATTTGTGCATCTGAAGCAGCGGTGGTTCTGAGTGAGACACGCAGAGCCTCCTCATGTAGCTGTTTTTATTATGGAGAGTCAGATAGAATATGATTTATTACATCTTATGTCTGGGTTACAAAATGAGCTCCCTATAGTATTATGCAATTTAAAATTGACAGAACAAAATATATATGATAGACTGCGCTTCCTCGTGTAAAAATCAATTTATTACCTTAAACTAACAAAATTTAGTTATTTATTTAAGCAATCAAAATGTTTGGCCGCAAGTACATAAAGCAGCCTACTTGGAGAGATGAAATGACAACAATATTTTGGCTGTGGAAAACCTATAATTTACAATAAAAGACTAGCTAAATGCATAAAAAAAAATAAACAATCCGAAAACAAAACAGAATTTCTTATGAATGATTGAACTACTTAACTGATAACCATAATGGTCCATACAGTTTTCAAAATAAACAGACGTTTATTATATTTGCATCGTTTAACGTGGTAATGTGTGGGCCATTCTTGGCCTGGATCTTTGTTTAATGCAATCGAATTTATTAGCTCTCCTTTTTCACATTATTCGTGTTACAAATGTCACATTTTGTGTGGAAGGCAAATCAGGTTTGCATCCATGCAGGTGGAAAGCAGGTTTTCTAAATCGACTGTAGTCTCTGATGTAAATTTGCATTGGCATGTCCAGTAAGCTATGATAAAATTGACTTTTTACAGCCGTGATTTAGTAAAGTGGGTTGACCCTGTTGTGTGTATGTGTGTTAAGAGAGTAACATGGAAATAACTGGGTTATTGTGAAAGTACACCCTGGATGAAACACCAGTCTATTACATGCCCACCATTTAGAATCATATTTCAAAATCCAGAAGCTGTGTATATACAGCATTTAGCAGAAGCCTTTATCCAAAGTGACTAAAACGGTACAATCCCTGTAATAGAGGGTTAGGACCTTACTCAATGGCATCATTTTTGGTCAAGTTTTTTTTCTATAAAACACTTTGAATTGCCTTTTATATGATGTATGCTGTATTAATAAAATTGCCTCGTCTTGACTTACCTAGGACATTGAAAACCAGTGCCAATGACTGTTATGCTCAAGTTAAATCAGAGAATGCCAAGTTCAACACTGATTTATACAACCATGAGCGAATGCCTGGTCATTAGGTTATGTCGTCCTTTGGATGAAAAGGGGTCTTCATTTCTATGATGTGTGTCCAGATAATTTTTCTAACAAAAGATGGCACACTGATTTGACAAATAAGGGTTGAAGCCCAAAGAATTAGCACTTGTCTGCCAGTACATCAGGGTTATTTGATAATAAGGAGCTTGCATGAGCTGATCTTAAGTGGAACGGATGAAGGATGGCAGGAGTTTGTTCAGCTTTTTTTGACCACACTTAAAATGTAGGTCACATTATAGGGGAAAGCTGTTTAAGTTAAGATGGCTCTTCATAAAACACTAGCACTAGCTGCCAGAGGTTGTATGCAGAACATTTATAGGAGACTTAGTAGATTTTTGAGTGTCTCATATAAAATCATTTAATCAATAGTGGGTGGTGTAAAACTGGGCAGGACCACTGTTGTAGCATATCCACTTCAAGGTTTGACTTGATATTCATTCCACTTACCACAATTGTCCAGAATGGTTATCTGACTTAACATTGTTAGCTTGAACCCGAGTGGCCATTCTCAGTTTTCCTCGCTCATTAACAAACCATTTCTTTCTGCAGTGAACTACCATTTACTGGATGCCATTGTCTGACTTTTTTTTCTTCATTGCAAAAATCCTGCTTTATTCTAGGGACTATTGTCCATGAAAATTTCAGGGAGATCAGGAGTCACAGAAACACTTGAACCAGCTCATCTGACACCAACAATAATGACAGTCACAGAGATCCCATTCTCCATTCAGTTGGTTTACATGAAATTGACCTGCAGTTGCTGTACAGTATCTGCAGAATTTTACGGACTAATAAAATAACTGCATGAATGATGCAGTGCAATGACGATGGGTCTGTCTTGAGAAATGCTCAATAAGAACAACACTGTCATTTTTTAACATCTACAATCCATTTGAACAGAATAAATCAGTTATTTCTCTCTACATACCTAAATAAATCTGCACTCAAACTGGCTAACAGGGAAAATAAACCTCACTTTACTTGGTGAGTATAGTTTAGTATAACTTTTGTTTTATTGCAGATTCAAAGGTTATGATAATGTTTTCACATTTTATAATATAAATAGATAGAACGGATTTTGATGGCTAAATTCAATAAATATAGCCAACAACAGTGAATTATTATTTAACTAGTGATTTTTCATTTTCTTTGAGAGAAGAAGGAAAACATGATCATCATCATTTGCTTCTAAAAAGTTACACACGGCCATAATTGAATGTAATAATAATTAATAACAATTTTGGCCTATATATTATTGAATGTTATATTTTACAAAGTATATAATCAAATATAATATTTTAGTATAGCATATATAAATAATGACAAATGTAAAGTCAATTACAAAATATTTTTAGCTTGTAATTCACTTTATTTATTTAATTCTGATCATATTGTTTAAGCCAAATACTGGCTTTAGCATCCAAATGTTGCAGCAAATGGGATTGGGTTTTTTTTAGGAGGGGGGGTTGTTGGTGCTGCTTGTTTAATGTTGCCGCCCCCGTGCTCTGGAACCCTCTTCCTCTCTCTCTTTGCTCTACCACTTCTCTCTCTGAATTTAAATCTTTACTAAAAACTCATCTATACACGCTTTATTTCTCGCCTTTTTCTCCTTGTAGTTGTGGGTAATGTTACCCTGGTTATGCAAATGAAGTTCTGTAAGGTGACCTTGGGTTCAGTGAAAAGCACTAGAGAAGTGTAACATTAGTTTTATTACTATTATCATTATTATCATTATTATCATTATTATTATTATCCCCAATTCTAATAATTAATTTGCATTTAGAAGGTCTTGACCATTTTTACTTGACTAATGAATTCGATTGTTTTGGTGAGTGTAAATAAGCATACTAATATTTGGACAGCTTATTAAGAACTTTTGCTTGCAAAGAATGTGTTACTTGCATGCTTGGCTTGTTTGCTAAAATGTAGATGCTGTTTCATGAACATAAAAAAAAATTGCCAAAACCCACAATAACTGTGAAAGTGCATCAAGAACTTTCTTTGCGGTACTGAATAGAGAGCTCCTCAGAGCTATCATCAAAGACTGCAACAGGGGGAAGCTGCAAGATGAAAACCTATCACACATCAAGGCTGCAATCTTTGACCAAATCCTGCAATCTTTGACCACACTCAAACCAAGTACCATACATATCCGTGGACATTTTCATTTAAAAGCCTTCAATAGATGCTCCATTCTTGATTATGTAACAAATAAAACTCATAAACCAAACCTCCATGTTAACAGCTGTATATTAAATACAAAATTCCAGCAGACCATTGCTCTGTTTAACAGTCATAGTACTATTAGTGCCCAAACCTTAGATGTTTTTTTTATCTCTGAACTTCATAAAAAATGATCAGTTTCAAAGACCGACCTTGCTCCAAGCAATTTTTGTCTTTGAAATGAAAAGTAGGAAATAAGAACATGATTTGAATATTGCAAAAGACAATGGCAATGTAGGAAAAAATTGAAGTAAGAGACTGAAACAAAATAATTCCATTTCCATTTATGTCATTTAGTAGACGCACTTACAATGCAAGCAATTGTGGGTTAAGGGCCTTGCTCAGGGACCCATCTATGATAGCTTGGCAGAGGTGGGATTTGAGCCCTGGACCTCCTGGGTCCATAGTCCAGTACCTTAACCACTAGGTCACCACAGTCCCTTATTTATTCCCTTGGTTATAGACTTACACTTGTTTATTGATATTACAGACAATTATGTTACATAACAGAGTGCGTAAAATGGAGAAACGTAGAGTGGAGTAAAATGGAAAAAATACCTGGTATTAAGCAACATGTAATATTCCATTTTCCTTGGTATTGTTAATTTAATAGTTTTTAAAATCTTGCTGTTGCAATTTTCCATTCCTTATCACAGTCATACCAGCATAACGGCACACCATTAAAACATAATCCCACCCAGGCCTGTGCTAGGGCCAGAGTGTACAGCTTATGTTTTTAAAGCCCTACCAGTACAATTTGCTCCAGCCTATGAATTTATTTTGGGTTGCAGCATGAGTAACTTTCAAACTACATTTCAAACCAATTTAAATGAATCAACAGTGGTTCAGCGGGGCACACTCTTGATGCATTCCAGCAGATTTCACCCCCAAATGGTATTGGAAATGTGCCTGAAATCAAGTGCCAGTAATGCAGCTCTGCCTGTCCTTTTGGCAGCAGCAGAAATGAAGCCCTGACTTGCTATTGTAACAAATGATTTTCCAACTGTAATGACATTGTGAGGCCAGAATGGTTACATGCACACATGGGTCAGGTCTTTTATTTTGTTTCTAGTCTGTCCCTTTTCTTGAAATCAAATTTCAAGACAGTGATAAAATACAATAAGAGTGAAGTTGAAATTATATTCCTGCCCAGAGTGCCTGGAATTGTGGCGCACTAATGAGCCAGTACAAATTTCAGCTTGTAACTGTACAGAGTAAAAATTTATCTAGGATTTTTTGTGTTCAGTTACAGTTGTATATAGAATCTGTTAGTCAGAGAACAACAACATGGAAAAGCCATGTATAAGGAAAAGAATAAAAACAATTCAAAAATGCATTTTATAAAAAAAAAAAGAATTGTTATAAATTGATCAGAACATCTAGGGAACTTGTGTAAAAATAGTAGGTTTCCATGTGGTGAAAAAACGGTCTTGCGCAAGTTTACCAAATAAATGATAATAACAACAATGCACTAATTACATATTAGGTGCAAAATGTATTTTTCATAAGGGTGCAGTTAACTTCTCGCTTGTTTGTTTTAAGGATATATGCATATGAACTCTTTAATGATTAAACTAACTTACTCTGTGAAAGTCTCAGGCCACTATTACAGTTTTGTTTCAGCAATATTGTGACCATATATAATATTGTTGACAACCGGACTCAAATTTCTTGGATTCATCACTCCATAATACTATTTTCCACCGATCTTCATTTTAATATTTGTGAGCTTTATTCATCCATCCATCCATTATCCTCCGCTTAATTCACACAAGGTCACAGGCCAGCCTGCAATTTCCTGTATTTACTGGTTGTATTCTAATTTAATTGCATGTTTCCCCATCTTAATTAATATCAGTCTTTAAAGCTCACAAGTTGACACTCAGTTGAACTCATAATCTGTCATCTTTTCTGATTTCTTTACTCCTTACTTCTCTGAAGACTAAATAAACATATTCCCTTGGTAAACGCTGCATTTTGACAGTTTTGATGTTATTAAGTTGCTATTGCTACATATACTGTGCAAGATAGCAGGCATCTCTTGAAAATAAATAGAACCAAATGACAAAAGACAAATGAGGTAATCTCTCAAGGGGGCTAGAAAGGCAAAAGATAAAGAATCGTGCAATTAACTTTATTCTTAAATCTCCAACGTGTGTATATGAAATGCATCACTAAACACGTAAATTATACATGCACAGACATGTGTCCTACATTACAACCAACAGAAATACAAAAGAACTGGTTCAACTACTGGAAAATAGAGCAGTATTCTACACACATTCTTTTCCAACATATGTCAGTTCATTAATCTAACACTATAAAAGCACAGAGCTCTTCATCACTCTAACATCTGCTTTAGTTACAGTGGGAATTGTGTATTGTGTTAAATAACAAACAATCACCATTAGAGCTTTTGATTATGTCCTTTTTTCTGAGCATATTTAAACAGCACTAATGCAAATATGAAATTAATGCGAATGACACAGCACTAAAGACAAATTTTAATAGAATTATGCTGATGGGTTAATCTGATCAATCCATTGCAAATTATGCCTGCAATGCACATCAGTAAAATTATTATCTGCTTCATTTAGCTAATTTGCTTTGGTGGACTTCTAAGTCTTTCATTGAAAATAATTCACAATCCTCATTCAACTACATACTGTAAGGAAGAATAGTGG
>JAUZSV010450012.1:0-17121 GCA_034780495.1 Parotocinclus cesarpintoi | reverse complement strand
ACAATTTGGAATAAGGCTGTAACGTAACAAAATGTGGAAAACGTGAAGCGCTGTGAATACTTTCCGGATGCACTGTATAAAGAAGATTACCAACAGGATTTCTGTTAAACGATGGTTTGTGTGTACTCGTCCGCATTCCAAAGACATGCGCTAAACTAATCGCTAAAGTGTCACGTTGTAAATGCGACTGTGTACATGTCCATGTACCCTCCTGCCTGGGCTCCAGCCTTGCACCCTTTCTGGATCGGCCTTGAAAGACCTGCATCCCTGTATTTTATTAAATGGCAGAGAAAAATAAATGAATGAATGACACTGCTGAAGCGTGATTTGAATATTAACGAGTTGGCTTGTTTGTGTCTTTAGATCACAGTTGCACTGGAGCAGGACGACCAGGCGAAGAAACAAAGGTTGGCCTACAAAGTGGACCAGCTCATTGCTGCCATGTCTCTGGAGAGCTGAGAAAGCCATGTTGGAATCCTGTGTGACATTAAACATTTCTTCAAAGCATCACCCTAAGTCTCAAGTGGTAAAGGAACTCAAAGGCTTGGAATCTTTACCAACAATAGCTTGTTTTCATTTCTTTGAAAGTTACCTCTGCAAGTCAAACTGCAAGTCCATCTACTTATGCCTTCCTTTCTGCCTGTGGATTCAACTTAAGTGACAGGATTGCAGGATTTCAAGTAGCTTACCTAATACATTGGACCGAGGAGCATTTGGAGGCCTCATGCATGTTTGTTTTTTGTAGTCATTTTGTCTTGGTTGGATATGGGAAGAGTAAGCGACTGATAGGACTATACCTCTTCAATATTGTCTTCTCTGGTGGCATGTCTGGAGAATAGAGAACAAGTTGGATACTTGACGCCTCAATTTAAATCCAGCTGATGGCTTTTACTTCCAAATTTTATTTTTATATGATTCTTTGTTTTTTTTTAATTTATTTATTATGTTGAGTTGTGCCTGAGGTATTTTAAAGGCATAGTGACTCTAGTCTTACTCCTCATCAAATAATGTGACAGCTCTACCTGGCTGAGTGTATGCTCCTCATTCAAGGAAATGAACTAGGGGAACTTGCAAGAGCTTTTGGAACCACGAGGACACAACAACCAGGGATTGTCCAGCACGTCTGTTCATCCATGAATGCACTTAATTATGAGATTGACTTGTTTCTGTTTTCTCCATGTTTGTGAACGCACAAACGTTCCCTTGTGTCCTCTCGTTTGTTTGGGAGTCAGTTGAGCTGACTTCCATGCTGTCATAGCAGCATCTCAGTGACTGCATTCCGTACTTCATCCTTGATTGCATTGCCAAAATATGCTGTACCAATGATATTTGCGTCTATGATTTTTAAGTGACGAGGTGGCAGCGGCAGTGGCATAGACCTTTAGCGTGCTGGTAGGTAGAGGAAGACTACTTTTGTGAATGGGAGAACTACCAGGAAGTATTACTTATTACTTGTGATCCAATATGTGTGTGTATTTGCATGCATTCTAAGAGTACCTCATACAGAAAAAAAGTCTTTGTTCCCATCTGGCCATATTTTCAAGTGCCAAGGGATACCTTGAGTGGTGCATGTAGGCTGGTTCCGAGACAAGCAGAGGATGGAGGTTTTCATCGCTTCCCTTTGCTAGAAGTCATATTGTATCATGAACAAGTGCCAAAAGTTCAGTCTCAATAATTCATGAACACAAATGGTTGTTGCTTTATAACAGAAACAGATATTTCTGAACTTGAACAGTGTGGACTCATTGAGGATAATAGACCAACAAGAGAGTTACAATTAGCTTTGCTTTATGTTTTTGTTTTATTACCACTTCCTCTACTGCAGCTATTAACCGGTACGAAAAGATCCTAATGTGATATGATGTAAAGGACTGCTGGCAGGAGTTGTATGTGTGTTTTCGTTCTTTTTTCCACTTTCTGCATCATGTCAATGGGAACAAAAGATGACATAGCATTTCATTTATAATGCATGTGTTCAGGTAGAGCTGTTGTTCAAAGATCATTCCAACTACAGCAGACAGGTTTTGCATCTTCTACTGTTAAATACATTTTGTTAAGACGGCAGGATGGAATTAAGTTATCAACAAACCTACCGATTATGCACTGGGTTCAGATTGTTTAGTCTCAAATCGAAGAAAAGGTGATGAAATGAAGAGGGTTAAAATGGTGATGGAGCAGACTAAAGCTTTATTGCTGGAGTGCCCTGTTAGAACAGGGAGAGAGAATATCTAGTCCCAGAATCTTACTAAGGCTTTGAAGCTTGACTTTGATCTCATGCATACTGAGGTTAGGAGATAAATAAAATAATGCACATTGAATACTAGGGTGTGAAAATACAATGCTCACGATTTAACTCACGATACTGAATTCACGCTTTGATACTCTCATGATTATTGGTTTATATTTCATAAAACACATTCCTTTTTTATTTATGGAGTGTAAACAATGAAAAACAATGTGCATTCTGTAAATGTTTCCAAAACAAAACATGAATTCCCTGCAATTAAAAGAAAATACCAACCGAAACGTTCTAATGTAGCTTCCCCATACAATGAAACCTCGGAATTCAAATGCTTCTTTATTCAGCCTACAACTTTTTTTTTTCCTCAAATTCGAACAACAAAATTAACTTTGGTAAAACCTGTATGCATATGACCCAGCCTGTTGTGTGTCTTAAATTAATTGGATTCTTTCTTCCAACAAATACAAATTTGTATTCCGAGGTTCCACTGTATCTTAAATGGAGTGAAAATGTTGCTCATTTATTCCTGAATAATACCATTTCAAATGAGTGTGTACTTGTATAAAAGCTAAACGGAAACAACATTTAGTCTGCTTGCAATTAAAAGAAATTAGAAGTCTCACAGAGAACGAAAGCAATGTCTGTGAGCATGACGTGTCATTGCGCCCTCCTGTGTCCAAACGATGCAGTTGCATTAGATGGTGTAATAAACAAGAACGCATTGCATAAAGTTTTGCATCGTGTCACGACGTGTCGTTACACCCCTATTGAATACACATTAAAAAAATACGACAGAATGAGGTTTCATTACATGGCTGTCAACACCGGCACAGAATTCATTTGTCAAGCTACAGCATGTTGGCACTGAAGGAATTCCACTGTATATACAATTCATTTAAATTGCACTACCGCATGTAAATTTCACTCATCTAGAACTCCCCTCTTACACACAAACACATGGCTACATGCATCAGGTTATATTAAAGTCTTCCTTATTTGTTTAGTCACCAGGCAGCCCATTTCATCTTTCTCATATCGTACACCTTTAGGTTCTATATGATACACTGATCACAAAAATTAGGGGCTATTTTATTAGGGGCTATTTCGTTTTGAAATAACCAAATTTTTGTGAGCAGTAAAATACTAATTACTGAAAAATGTTCTTTTTAGGGTGTGCATACAATATACCCAATTGCCTTGTGCCATGCTTGTGCATTATCGTCCCCTTTCTTCACTCCCTTGCTGGTCTGCGCTCACAGTGTGCTTAAAGGTTCTGGGCCCGCATCACAATGCTACTTTTTGTGGTGGAGAAAGTCATGCTTGCACAGCACAATGGACTTCAATAGGCTTTACTTTGTGGCTTTTTTTGGAGTCGTTGTGGAAGTTTTGTGGAGGCTTTATAGATGTAGCAATTATGCATGCTGCATGTATAAGAACGTTTTACAGAGACAGCTGACCTTGTGTTCTGTGCACATACATGAGTATTGTGCCTCTCTTCAAGCAGGCCTGAGATCAGTTCAGTGTATCATGTAAAGCAATGACTGCAATACAATACAATCCATATTTTATGGTCATTCAAGCTCGCGCACGTTATAGATCACCTAGTGTGAGTACACCCTTATTTATGACCTAAAAAATAAAAGTTTGATTACACGTCCAGTTAGAAGGTTGGGAATCAACAGCACAAACAGTGAGATGATGCAAGAACTTGACCAGAAGTAATAAAGAACCCAGACACGAAATGTTTAGTTACATTTCTTATTTCTCTTTAGGATTCCCTGGTTACACCTCCACTCATTATTACCAGCACCAATGCTGTCAAACAAGGATTCCTTGAGATTTTGAGGTCTTGTTTCATTTCCATGTATTCTTGTTTCATCAACCGTATTCCAGAGTTTCAGGGTGTAGTTTTTACTAGAATTGTCCAATACGATGACAAGAATGATAACTTTCGCCAATACGATTACCTTTTGCAACCTATTTTAAACAATCACACTTTGTGACTCTTGCACACATCTCAGTGTGCATTATTCCTGGTGTGTAACCTATTGACATTCAACAGCGAGATGCTGCTCATGGTGGATGTGACCATTTTTTTTGTCAGATGAGATCTGATTATAGCTAACATTTCACAGATTGGACATTCCCCGTTGTAACACTATGTTCCAACAACCCCACAATTTACACAATGGGACTAGTCTGATACCATTAAACAGCTCTGCAGTCATACTTAGTGCTACCCTTTTTTTTAACTTTTGGCACAAAGTCCAATTTTGTGCACTTTATCAACTTTTATCGTGTCATTTCTGGTCTTATAGCATGCAACAATCATCATATACTCTTCACCTTACCAATCTACAGATTTAAAGCAGGAAGACAATAATAGGAGAGTTTTCTGCGGTCTGAGCGCTACCTGGTTGTATGTTACAATTATACAAACCTTTATACGGCGCTTTCTTATTAGACACTGGAGGTGTGTAATATACTTAATACAAAAAATAATAATAATGACCATGATGATAATAGTACTTATGGCTGTCTGTTATTGTTGTTTTATAAAAAAGTGTTGTGAAAACTGTAAGAATGTTAAAGTATTTAAAAAAAAAAAGTTGGGTCTTTTTTATTTGCTTTAGTTTTGTTATATATTATTGTGTACCTATTGTAAATATGAAGCACACCTATTTTGCAAGACAAGGATTCAATTTGTACTGTTGTTATATATAAATAAATTTTACTGGTTAGAAATTGTCATTTTTTTATGTTACCATTTTTTCCACAAACAGAAATCACCCTATATTAGATTTTATATTATCCAAATCACCCTATACCTTATAACTTTTTTCTGAACTGAACAAGAACTGTTTGTCAGTGACTAGGAATACAACATAAAGTAGCATCTTCCTAACCTCTTAAACTCAACGTACAGAAACTTGAACGATGCCTAGGAAAGCAGAACAACAAACAGACAACACATACTTAAAGGAACTGGCATATTACCCAGTGAATAGAACATCTAATTAATCACAGGTGGAACAAATTTTTGCATTTGGTAAAGTAAACATCAATAGCTTGCTTTTTAGAAGTCTACTTATCTGGCTGCTCAGCAGAACATAAACTTGCCATGCCATAAAAGTTATTTTTGTTTTATATAGCCAAAACAAAAATGACAGGTACCAAGCATAAGAAATAATGTAAAATGAGTGTTTGGTAGGGCGTCTATACTGTTAAAGCACTCACAATATTGGTGAACCCGTGACACTGACATAGCTGCTAATGCTAACTGCAGCCTGTGCTATGAAGCATCAAGTTCCAGTTTTGCTTTGGCTGGCAGTCAATACAAGCCTTTTTAGGACTCTTGGGGAATTATTCAAATTCAAATTTAAAATAATAAAAAAAATAAAAAAAACATGATGAAAATAGCACAGAACTTCGATGATCAATGGGTATTGTGGATCTGAATCTGTACTGAATAATGAGCGATAAATCACGCTTCAGCTGAAACGAGTCACTCAGTTCAGAAGATTAAGTTTGCAGAGTACCAAGCAAACAAGTGAAAACAGACACACAGTGTTCTTGTCAAAATGCATAGAGAACTGAATTTGACATGGTCCAAGGTGGTCAAACTGCACTCCCACAGTGTCATCCAATGCGGCATAAAATTTAGCTCTGGGACTGTAGTGACCTACCAGTTAAGGTACTGGACTATGAACAAGAAGGCCCAGGGTTCAAATCTACCTCTGCAAAGCTGCCACTGTTGGGTCCTTAAGAAACGCCCCTAACTCATACTTTCTTGGATTGTAACAAAGTATTAATTGTACGTTACTCTGCATTAGGACTACTAAATGATAGAAATGTAAATATAAAACTGACTCTTGATAAACTAAGCATCAGTAACTATCAAAAACAATTCACATCAATTCCAATGTCTTAGTAATACAAAATGAGTCAAAAGCCACAAGACACCCTTTTAGTTCAGATTCCTAAGGCAAAAAAAACAACATATCTGAATACCCCAGCAAATGATGGGTGAGACGGAATATCTTTTCGCCTATTTCCGGAACATGGCCACCATCCTGAAAGCTGCCATATTGGATCAAGGGCAAGTTCAGCATCTACTCATGCTAGCAGGCTTGTCAGTTGCTGCTGTGCTATTCCAAACATGACTTTGATTAAATATATTCTAATGCCTGTTTTATTACAAATAGCTACAGCAACATGTTGCGCATGCAAAATTCTGCAGTTTGTTAGTAGTTATTTCTCTGGTATCCATCTCTTTTTTAACAATATATACACTACCTTATTCAATTGGTTACTAATTCCAGTATATGTTGTGTTTTGTCAAAATTGTCATTAGTACAAGCTAAATTATGTGGTTTAGCAACAATCAGCAAGCTATACCAGTACTGAAGCATCAATACCCTGCTGAAATCAGTCAGCGAGTACAATATCCATGCTAGTTCAAACTGGTTTACACTTGTCTTCATAGCAGGGTGATCATTTACTGCTGTAATATGTAAAACATTGTCAAAGCTAGCAAAAACAAAACCAGTAAGAAGTAGAATGTAAAACTAGAAAGTGAAACAGATATTTTTTTATTATGCGAAACATCACTAGCCATTACACATTAGACATTCTGCAGGAAGTAGACAGATTGGACTGCAGAGAACTAGGGTAAAGTTATTTTCTTTGATGAAGCCCTCTTCAGACTGTTAGGGACATCTGGAAAAATTGTCTGGAGAAGAAAAGGTGAGATCTATAATGAGTCCTGTGTCATTCCAGCAATGAAGCATCCCGAGTCCATTCATGTGTGGAGTTGCCTGTCATCCAGAGGAGTGAGTTAGCTCAAAATTTTGCCTAACTTCTCCAAGTGATCCAGGAGCAATTTGGAGATGCTTTTTCTTGCATGATGGAGCACCATGTAACAAGTGAAACCAAGTGGCTCAGTAAAAAAAACTTCCCTAAATTTTAATCCCATTGTGGTCAATCATCAAAAAGGGTGGACAAACACAAACCCAGAACCTGTGATCAACTCCAAGCACTGATTAGACAAGAATGGGTTTAGGATTTTGCCCAGAAGCTGATATCCAGCATGCCACGGAAAATTGCAGAAGTTTTAAAGAAGATGAAGATGAACGTTGTAAATATTAAATCCAGCCGAAACTGGACATATTTTTTTAAAGTATGGAACACTTATAATTGCATTTTATTATACCATATAAACATCTGACAAGCAATCTGACAAGCAATGACAACGTGGTTTCTGAAGATTGAATATCATTACAGGGGTTTTCTTTATTAAATGTACAGGCTGTTACAAGACAATTCTAGGTATGTGTACATTTTGACAAACACACGATATTGAAACGATTTGAAGAGAGTAAGAAGGAATTTAATGTAAAATACAATTCACATCTTACTGTCCAATTCTATAGATGCACTTAAATGAGACTATAGAACTATGCCATATCTGGTCATTTTACTGTGTAAACGTGTCAATTCAGGTATGAAATTGCATTTTACCCACTACCACAATTAAATCTTTCATTCACTGGTCATGGTATTGGTTCAACAAAATTGGCTCAGCCAAAAAATCATGCTTTTAGAAAAAAAAGGCCCCTTGGAGCCCTTTGGAACCAAACTGGATACCCATTCATCCAATGTTATCGGGGTTAAGCCTAGCATGCAATTTAAACCCTGCCATCAATGAATGCTCACACTTTGGCAAATGGTATAACGAGATAAGTGATGGAGAAAATGCAGGCCACTGCTGCACTTTGTCTTCCTGGCCTGCCATTAGGCTCAGCTGGATTCATCTTCAACACTGCTCCTAGACAAATTATATTAGAGTGAAAGTGAAGTAATGGCTGCTGATCAGATGCTTGGACAAAATGCCCTGTAGGAGCCATTTGTAAGGGATTGCAGCAGATGCCATTGGTTTTCTATCAATGCAGAAAACACTCCCAGGCTTCAACATATAGACAAAGAAACAATCGGTGAGGTTCAAATACCCATTAGCTGCACTAATGTGTAAATTATTAAAACCTTATGTAGTTGTGTGGAGCAATATGTTTTAAAAACAATTGGAACATTGAAAATAGTGATCAATGCAGTGAGCATGCTCAAGTGGGTCATTGACTGCAATTTGTCACTATGCTTCTGTTGGCATGTACAGCACTCAGAGTGATCAGTACGAATCGTAAGAGAGGCCAAAATGATCTGCACAAATTGTCTCTATTCGCAGCCTGTCTCTCACTTGTTTGTTATGCCTGTGTTCAATAGCTCTAATTAGTGATAGACCTGGTCGAGCCAGATCTATCTATAATTAGCCCATCAGCAAAGTCTAATTTAGTCCTTTTAGATGTTCATAAATCACCTGTATCAATAATTAAACAGACTGCATCTAATAGTTGGGCATAAATATTTTACCCTCTTCTGTATTGAGACTCCTAAATGCCAGACAGATCTTTAAAATAGATCTGTTATAGTTGCTGATATGAGAAATAAACCACTAAAATTCAGTTTTAAAATTTACAAGTTCTTGATTTACTTTAACAGGGTGCACTTGGAAGGATTTATAACGACTAATATGTTAAACCAGACTTAGCCGTTAATGTTATAGCCAGGGATTAAAGTGGGCATTAAACTCAGGAAATGTACATGACTAGGATGGGGGCTGTAAATTAAAGATTTATTTAAATTAAAGCTTTATTTAAAATGAGCTCTACTTTAGAACAGTTGCCAAAAAGGTGTGTAGTTCAGTCGCCAAGTCCACTCATAAGCGACTTCTTAGGGTTCTTTATTTTTTTTTTAATTTAAGTGGCTTAGGAATTACTGGTGGTTACGGATTGCGTTTTCTTTTTTATTAGTGTTTTATTTGGCCTTGCTCCCTGATCCTCTCTCCACTGCACCTGTCCTGTAAAGCAAAAATGCTAGTTTGTCCTGTTGCACATTCTGTGGTCCATAAGTAATGCATTTTAGCTAGTATGTTACTGATCACAGGAACTAAGTGCTGTTACTTTTATCTTTTTTATTAGTATTAATGCCCGGCTGTACTGTAGCAGTATTTGAATATTCGAATTCAAAGGTGGACACGGGGTAAGGTGGACACAGGGTAAGGTTGATTCAGTGTCCAATGCGTCTGTCTGAGGTTATGTTAATTATAAAGTTAACTTTTTTGTTATCATTACTGAATATCAGCAATCCATTCAAACAGACTGGAACTGTATTGTCTTTTGCAACAAATGTAGATTCTGTTTGTTATCAAGCATTTGGGTTAGAGTATGGAGGCTTCAATCCTGCCTTTGCTGTGGTGCGACATATTGCAGCAACTGCTGGTGTGATAATCTGGGAAGCCATAGCATAAGACAGTGACATGAGGGAGACTAATAACTCTGGGATATGTGCAGGACATCCTGCAACCACATTGCTGCACTCTCATGGTAAGGCTTCTAACTGCCATTTTTCAGTAGGAATGTCGCCACCAGATTGTAATACCGTGTGTGTCCTTGAAGGTCATTAACTGACAAGTTCTGTTGTTTAAAGTATGATTTTATTTTTTACTTACTTCACATTGCATTATTACTTTGCAATGTATAAGTTAGATGATAAAGGATGCAAGATAAAGCCTGATTGTCTTTGACTTCCTTCCAGAAAAGTGCCAGTCACTTTTGGTTACAACTTTGACTTTTGCTGTTCATCATGTTGCAACTGAAAGAGGCATTTTTTTTAATGATATTTAACATGATACTTAATATTTACATTTCTAATTTCAACTGAAATGTATATGACACTCCATATTCTACCACCCTTCCAAACAAATTGATGTCTTAAAAACAAGTATGTGAACTCCAGTGCATGGGTGTAAATGCACCAATCCACATCAACCTTGGTAAGGAAAATATGGTTATTAAACAACAAGTTCAATCATTCATTATCTTCCACTTAATCCACATGGGGTCGCAGGCCAGCCGGTGCCCACCTGGAAACTGACAAGGGCAGGAACAACCCTAGACGGGGCACCAATCCATCATAGTGGACACACATACACACACAAACTGAGAGCCACTTTAGACAGACCAGTTAACCTAACATGCATGTCTTTGGACTTTGCGAGGAAACCGGAGTACAAGGAGTAACATGCAGACACGGAAAGGACATGCAGACTCTACACAGAGAGGACCCAGGTCGCTCCACTCAGCAACTGAACCTGGGACCTTCTTGCTGCGAGGTAGCGGTGCTACCCACCGAGCCTATAATCTATTTTTCCAGGAACATTTAATATTCCCTGTAAGCATGAAGACACGCCCTTTAATTTCAACCCAATTGCTAATGAATGGAAGGGGTAATCCCTGACTCAGTGTAATCCTGTACTGCTGAGACTAATTCAAACCCACATGGGGCTTAATGTGCTATAATGCCTTTCTGAAAACTAGCAGAGAGCTGACAAACCATTTGTTCTAGATGAAATATGTCTGGCTTAGGTTGTAAATTTTAACTAATTAAAGCCACTTGGCAAAGCCATAATTCTATAAATCATTTCACCTACAATCCATTCATGTGTACATTTCTGCCAAGGGCTGATTTGCCCTAAATTACTATTAAATAACCATTTTGACATATTTGGTGCCAATATTATTCAAATCAAATGACAATGCAGGTAACTGAGAAACAGAATAGCTGTAGTTTTTCCTGTTTAAATATTATTTATGTCAAAACAAAAATCGGCTCAAGTTGCCAGCAGAAAGTTTTCAGCAGGTGGTGGGTTAAAATCTCAACAATGACATACTGTAGATATCAAACAGTGATGGCTTAGGCATTAAGGCCATGGTTAACATTCATATTAATATTCTGGGCTCATCATCATTACATCATCAGCATCATTAACCTTAAATGGTCAGACACTGATGAAGGCAGGTATGATGCTTTGGGAGCTCCAATATACAGATAATTGGAGCTCTCCTCCATGTACATGTGGACCAGATATGTTCCAATTTTCCTTCCATTATGTTTCCTCCCATCTTTCAAAAGCATTACAATATGTGGACTGGTTTCTACACTACCCCTAGGAGTAAGTAAGCAGATAGTATTTGAAGCAGTGTTTCTATTGGTGCTCGTTTGTCTGAGACAATTTCATTCCTAGAACTCAAGGTGACTAAACCTCCTGAAGCAGAAATGTTGGTGAACTGATAAGTGGTGAAACACATTTCAAATTGTGTTTCAAGTCCACTCTACTTGACATTTTAAAATAACTTGGGCTTTCTCTCCACAACAGCTACAGTCCTAATTTTGGTGCTGTCACCTATGAATTTGTTTTTTTGACATACAGTTGTCAGTTACTATGAGTAACTGTATACCCTGAGGCTGGTTACTGGAGCTAAAACCCCATCTCCCCTCCTAGGTCTGCTCTTACACATTACCTGTCAAAAAGAGATAAAGTGTGCATGGGGTGGGGGGTGCAAAAGGAGACAAGAGGCAGAGATGGAATGGATGGGAAAAAATGAAAAGATAAAGAAAGCAGAATGATGGAAACAAATGGAAAGGCTTTTCAGAAGTTAAAGGAGGAATAGCTGATATGATATGCTATACTACATGTAGGACTGGAGAGAAAAAAGCCAAATAACCAGAAGGTGTCCTTGTAGGGTATTGTTTGCATTTTATTCATTCAGATTCTGATTCAAACTTTGCTTACCAATTCTGTTTTAAAAGATTCTTTATTAAGTTTTTCATTATAAAAAAGTCAGATGACGCACTTTCCTGGCAGATCAGTTCCACTAATCATGGCCATGTTTTTGAATCATTAGTAGGATATAAGGAATTTATTTTTTAACAGCTACCTGCTATTGGAATTTTTTAACCCAACCCTAGTCCTTACAGATGTAAATACCAAGATAGACTAATAATGTAAATATTGACATAAAGAATATTCAGGAATATTCAATACATACATGAGGATTAAATAGTGTATGCCACAATTATAAATTACAAGATTTACTTTTGTCAACTAAATGGAGAAAAAGATTTATTGCACACTCACATGCATAAAAAACTGAAAAAAATAAAAATGCATTACTTAGATGCTAATGCCATTTACATAATTTAGCAGGCACTCTTATCCAGGGTGACTTGGAATTACCATAAACCCATCAAAGTAGTCAAGATCCAAAAGTGGCAGCTTGGTGATACCAGTAATTAACATTAACCCAATGATTCTTGACTTATGTGGCTACATATATACATGTATTCTACTTTAAAATTGTGTTTAATTGTAGCGCCTAGTATTTGAAGCATCACCACTTGGCCCACAGACATTTAATGTAATAATTTCCATTCGGTTTCAGCATTAATATCACCTTTGTGAATTACCATAAACTATCTTTAATGTAGGCTTGCTGGAGATGTGTCAACATGGAGATTTCTGTTATCTTGGCTGCATTTTTATTCCACCTTGCCGGTTGAACAGCAGGTCTGCCTCTGCCCACATCATTAGGGTTGTCACTCACTCCAGTGCTTTTAAGCAACATGGCTCAGTAAGCTTACCAGAAGCATGCCATAGATGTGTGTATGGCTGTGTGTGTCATTCTTTTACTCTAGATTCAAAAAACAAATTGACTGAAGGTTTTACATTGTTCAGTGCCCTTATGCATTCTCTGCCATCTGGGCAAATGTTCAAAGGTGTTGTAGGTGCAGCACTGTTATGGAACAGCTTTATGTCCACTCCCACTGCGAATATTTTCCAAAAATAGACATCCCTGTTCATGTACTCAGACTTTGCTCATTATCACATGCATGCCAATGCTACAAGTGCTCCCAAATATCTTGCACATTTACATATGCAGATGTTCTTTCATCTTTTGGCTGACCAATCGGCTGTCAGATACTCACCCCTATCTCAACAGCCTTCTCTGATTTGCCAGTGATGTTTCTCCCCCTGTCTTGTGATGATGATAGGCTCAGATTGGCTTTTGTGGGATTTTACTCTTCATTTCTACAGAGACTGCCCATGGCTACTCTGTATTACCAGAGGTTAATGTTTTTGTGAAGTATGAATAAAATGAAAATGATAATAATCAGTTTAATATACAAGCAAAACACTGATCAAACCTGCAAGCCATTTCTGTGTGCTAAGACTCTAATCATTTGTCTGCAATTTGCTTTGATACAGATCTGTCTGATTGTGCTGCTGAATAAGGATCATGAAAGGATCATAATATTTCCTAGAGCCTTGACTTGCAATTATGTATTTATTCTTTTCATCCTTAGTTGCGTCCGATTTATACCACTGTATCATATTATGTATTTTAACGTTCTTACCCAATAACTATGAAAACCTGAAAATCTCCATTGCTAACGCAACAACACAAAAACTCCACTGCATACCAACATGTCTCAGCATAGCATAATGGAAATATAGGGCCTTCTAAACAGCTTTTTTTTCCTTAGCTTACAGCCTTCGCGTCATTCCTATTAAAGTAACTTTCATTTTATATAGCAGTTAATTATATAACTGCCACAGAGGCAACAAACACATACAATGCATTCAAAAAGTCTTCAGACACTTTTACTTTAACATTTTGTTATGTTACAGCCTTGTGCAAAAAATGATCTGCACTCAATGCCTTGTAATGAAAACGTAAGAAAGTAATTGTAAAAAAAATAGAAAATTTATTTAAAAGAAAAAATTTAAATTTTCAAAGATGTATTCAGACCTTTTTTGTGACCTTTTTATATAGCTTAGGTGTAAGACCTCATATAGACAGGAATCTAATTAATTTATCACATGTGGACTCCAGTCAGAATGAAACTAAATTGCAAGTGTTACAGCAAAACTTACATCCATGTGAGATTTTAGTTTTGCCTATTTATATTTTCACTTTCTCTTTATGGGGCATTAAGAGCATATTGATGGGGGATTTTTGTATTTTATTTTACCACATGGTCTCGTGAAAAAAAGTGAAAGGACCTAAAGATTTCTGAATTAATTTGACTGTATATGGCAGTACGGGTTATGAATGTGATAAAGAGACAAAGCTCTTTCCCTGTCCCATACACACAACAGACAGGTGAACCAATCAGGATTAAGCTGACATCACTGAAAGTAGGTAGGCAGGTTTTAGGCCCATAAGAAAAGCAAAATAGGCCCCTGCTATCTAAATATTTGAAAACTAAGGGTGTGCAATACTGACAAAAATATGCCTTGATATTTTTCTGGAACTTTGTTGATAGCAATAATTAGACGATACTTTGCATTTCCTTCAAAAATGTGTGTGTGTAAAGTCTTACATTGTACTAGCTTGCTCCAGTTAGTGGGATGTCAGTTATTGCAACGTAATTAATGGTGAGATCAATTTTAATGTTCAAGGAAAAAAAATTTTTCAGCAGGACAATGCAAAACCACATACTGTACACATTACAAAGGCATGGCTGTAGAAAAAGAGGGTACGGGTACTGGACTGGCCTGTCTGCAGTACTGAGTAAACCCCAATAGAAAATTTGTGGACAATTTTGAAACAAAGAAACTTCCTACTGTTCCACACCTTAAGGCGTCCTTGCATGAAGCTAAAATGATGATATTAGTATAGACATTACATATTGTGCAACCAAAATTCAAACCATTTTGAATGAGGTCCGATCAGGCAGTGGCAAGTGGCAATTGACTATATTTGGAGGCCTTGTTTCTCTTAATTCCAACGACAGCCAGGACTTTGTCTCTCGTGTTCAGTACAAGGCTTACAAACTGGCGACATTGTACTACAGCGTGTGTTTTCCCCGGACAACCTTTTAAAGGTACAAGGCCATTAATTCCCACACATAGAGAAATCATACAGAGCAGTCAGACCACTAGCCTCAAGACCAGCCATTAGTGCTAAAGGATGTCAGTTTAACTGAACACAGGTTGCTTGGTGCCCCTCCATCCCCCAGTGCATGTCATTTTTGCTCTTCTAAATACACACCATCTGTTTTCTACAGACTCGCTCTTCCTTCCCCCTCACTCTCTTTCTCACTCTTCGTCTGTCTGCACAGCTAAAATCATTGTCCAAGTCTGAACGTGTCTAGCGTAGTAAGGCCTTGCTTTCAGGACAGTTCTTTGAGAATTATTAAAGGCTTAAGGGTTGCAGCTGGATGAATATTTAATGTGCTGGACCTGAGAGTCTTTGCAGAAGCCCTGAGCAAATACTTCAGAGGCAGCATACAATGAGACAGACAGACACACACTTGAACTCACCTGTGCGTTGAAATACAGCTGTGCACACAAATGTGTACGCGCACGCATGACAACCCCTTTATTCACTCTGCCCTGAGCCAAGCAAGCTAGGACTCCAAAGGCAATATCACCACAACACAACACAACCCAGAGGGAATGCATTTACTTAAGAAAACACTAACACCCTTTAAACACTTTAAGTATGTAAATACAGCATGGCACTACCAGTAGGTAGTCACAGCGGTCAAATGGACGCCACTCTACACTTCTGTGTATATGTAGGTCAAGCTGGCATGAAACTTGATAATATTAATCTTTGAGTACAAACTTTTCCATTATGTGTCTGTATCACATAACACAACACTTGCACAACACAGCACTCTTATGCACATAGTTAATGTACAGTAAATCAATTAATGACATTTTAATAAATGTAAACAAAACTTCCAACTATGTCTGGAGTTCAAAAATAGATTTTATTAGCTGTTATAATTTGTTGTCCACGTTAAGACCTTAGTCGTTAAAGCTACTGGATGTTGATCAAAATGGTCGTTAAATGGCGCATTCTTGTATGTGTGTCTGTATAAGGTTCTAAATTTGCTTGATAAATGCATGAGTAAGCAGATATTTAGCTTTTATTAAAAAAACAGCTACTAAATGTATACTTTAACGTATTCATGCCAGGCTCCCACAGAAATAGGTGAACACCATTTCACAATCATTAATGAAAAAAGTCAATGGTGGTGCTCTGGTGGTCCAGATCCACTATAACATGGGCTGACAAGTTGTACATGACATCAGTCAGTAGGTGTCCACAACAAAGAGCATACAGGCATCAGCGAGGTCAGGACTCAAACCTAGGTCTTTGGAGCTGTGAGGCGACAGTTTAAACCATACAGCAGTACAGTGGTATGCAAATTTAGCTGGATATGTTCTTGTTGTGTTCTTGCCTTTGCAAATAGGCAGAATATTGTTTGCTCAAAATCTGTGTGTCATACAGTACTGTGCAAAAATCTTGGGCCACCATAAGATTTGTTGTTTAGCAATTGTATATATTTCTCACTAAAATTTGGGATACTTCAAAATTAAATCTCCCATAATAAAATATCCCTTAATTTTTGTAAGCAGTGTAATTATCATATAAAGCATATTATTAATGATTGTTAATGACCACAAAAATGTCAAACTTGGATTTGTCACGCTATAATACTCTTTCCCATTTAACTTCATTTTGGTCTTTGTGAGCTTTCAAACTGTTCCCTTTCGAAAAGGTGGTTTCTCGGATGATTTTCTTCCAAAAAGATTCCTGATTAAACTTTTATGGGCTGTTGAAGCCGTTTCTTTTTTATTTACTTTTTAATACTGCATACTACCCTGTATTTTCTGTTTGTATTCTAATAAGGAGACAGAAATAATATGGTCATTATACCATTGTACAATATAATACAATTATATATGTAATTTATGGTGACCTAAGACTTTTGCAAGGTACTGTACTTTCGTTCGCTATTTTGGTTTCTTTGGTTAGTTTATATTTTTTATATAAAGATGTAGCAGAAGTATTTCCCAGTTTGACCACAAGAAGGAGCCATTGCATCACTTAGTCCAGTGTCCAGTTATACCCCAATACTTAAAAAAGTATCATGTTCCCATCTAGCGGTGGCAAGGAAATTTGTCA
>JAUZSV010450011.1:0-25027 GCA_034780495.1 Parotocinclus cesarpintoi | reverse complement strand
AGGGTCTGGTGACGTTATTACATTAAAACACTTTGTCTCTTCCATTTTTCAGCATAATGTTCTGATTAGTTATTTACATATGTTTCAAGGGGAATTCATTATGAGCATGCTAGAAATTGGACTTCAAAGTGCTTTAATTCTTTTTTAAAAGTAGGTTGAGACCTTGGAGTTTAGTTCTGAATTCATCGGTCTCCATGAAATTATTGCATGATGTATTTAAGACATGGGTCCATTTTTAAATGATAAAAATAGGCCATTTGATGATTTGTTTCATCTCTTAACCATCATATGTTCATGTAAGATTAATACATTCTATATAAATGGAAAATCAAACTGGACACTGACAAGACATTACTATAGTCACATTGTACTTTAGATACAGTACATACAGTGGTTTATTATAAACAATATTATTAAGTTAAACATTTAATACAGCACTGTACTGCACAATACAGTAATTCTTATTTTGAAACTTGAAACACTTTTCCTTTTAAGCTTTTTAGTTTATTAATGCAGTCTGAATATAAGTGGCAGTAATATTATGAAACCCCTATTATATCCTTGCATGTATTAACATGGAACTGTTAATAGCAGAATTCCTCTTAACTGACATCACTTTTGTTGTAATTTAAAACTTCCTGGTTGGATCAAAAGTCACATATTTAAATTACCACTTGAGTGCAATCAGAGTTATGGCAATGAAATTTTCATTACCACTGCATATGCTATTGCAAACAGCTACGCGCTGACCATCTAATTAGCCTAGCCAAATTGTCTGAGTGTTCAACTGCTCTGTAGGGTAATGCTGGAGAAAAGGGTTCATTATTGCATACAAGGCCTTTAATCCTGAGCCTATGGTACATCTTATAGCCTTCGTTTAGTTTTCTCTAATATGTCGTGGTAGTGGTAATGATATGCCTCATTTACTCTCAGTGGTCTATCAGATCTGCGGTTCTATGATGATAATGATAAAGAAGAATTAATGCTCAGGAAATGCAGTTATATAAAATATGTGAACACTCGAATCCCTAGCCTGTTGTAAAGGATTAGAAGACCTAATTTAGACTGTAGTACACTCATACTAATGCATTATGTGTGTGATAATGGTTTGTTTAATGACTTCCCTTGTTTCCTAAGCTGCTTTAAAGGTCTATGGCTGATCAAGAAGTACATGGTTATATATTAGATTCTTAGGTACATCGTCAAAAATATATCCAGACCGTTAATTATTTTTAAGAGAAATTAAGGCTCATAAAACATAGACTAAAACAATGTAATTACATGCACGTTTAAAAAAATGAATATGTGCGTTTACATTACATTTTGAAAGTCTTTGGAACCCTTCACTTTTTTTCACGTTTTAACATGTTGCAAACTAAAACTCGAGTTGTCCCTCCATCATTCTGCATTGCAGAACCCAGTGGTCACTCTGAGCTTCGAAAGATCCTATGTCCAGAGCTTCAACCATCACTGCAGCACTCGAGCAATCTGGGTTTTAATAATAATAATAATAATAATACATTTTATTTATAGTGCACTTTACATTTGAACGCAAATCTCAAAGTGCAACAAAGTAAAATGGCAGTAAAATGGTTTTATGGCAGGGTGGCCAAACAGGAGCCTCTCCTGAGTAAAAGAAAAAGCAAAGTTTGCAAAAAAGCAACTAAAGGACACTCAGACTGTGTAAAACAATAATCTCTGATCTGATGAAACGATTGAACACTCAGCTTCTCCCGTCTTCAGGTATTTTAAGCTTAGCCAGAGTGACCGTCAGGTTCTTGTTCACCTCTCTTACCAAGGTTCTTCTCTCTTAATTACTGGGGCTACCAGCTTTAGGGAGAGTCCTGCCTGTTTCAACCTTCTTGCATTTAAGAATTTAAGGCCACTGTGCTCTTGTGAACTTTTACTTCTCAGCCTTCTCCAGCTCTACATACAGTTCTTTTCTCCTTATGGCTCGATCAGAGCAAAACTGTCATGTGCGTTGTTAGATAATATATTAACAGGTATGTGTGTGTGTGTGTGTGTGTGTATGTGTGTTTGTGTTCAAACCATGTCCAATCGTCTGAATATACAATCAGCACTTCACAGATTTTAGAAATTAATTCTTGCATGAGTTGATTAAAAAGTTCCTGTGCTTGCCAGGCACAAAAAGTCAAAGAAAAAATGAAAGCGCTGCAACGTCTGGCAACCTTTCAGTACAGACCACTTAATATGAAAGTGATTTTATATATGCAGGACCCATGCTGAGCCACGTGTAATTAAAAGGCGCGCAGTCATATCTTTCATGAATTTGTGTCATTTTAACATGACACCAGGAGAAATATATTATCTGTAAAGCATGTTGCTTGTTAGTCATGCAACAGGAAGAAATGACATCTGTAAATATTACGAGAGATAAAAAATACCTGGTAGATCCAGTGCTGAAAGCAATATGATAGAAAAAACATGAGATCCAAATTTAGTTTGCAGAGGTTCATCAGAGGATCATAAAGAGCTTTTAACACTTGCAGTTTAAAACGTACATTCTGAATACACCTTTTTCCAAAAAATGGTTTGGATGATCACTATATGAACGGAATACCAGCATGCTTTATTTGCTAGGGGGAAATATCTAACTGATTCAAAATTCTGGCTTGGATTTTGATGATGTCATGTTGACACGATATTAAACACACGATAAAAGAACCACTGATTTGTGTGTATTTAAACAATAGAATATGGAAGGGAGTGTGTTATATAACAGTAAAGCTGTGATTTGATCTAAACTTAAGTGTTATACATAATAATAGCTGTGATGTTATTCATGAGATAGATTAGATATCACCTCACAAAGTGTTTTTATTGATGTTATATAACTGTTTTGTTTTTACAACAAAATAAGGTTAAGTAAATTCTAAATAGGAACCCTAATTAAATTTTTTACTGCGTATGATTTAATATTGACAATACCTGCTGCCAAAAATAGGTCCATAACAATTGATTTGTTGCTGTGCAACGATCTGGCTTAACACAGTATTTTACAAAAATACTATGGCTTATTTTACACTACTAAGTAATGCAAAGTGTAAATACACAAATATGAAAGGAAAAAAAAATAAAATAAATGCTGCCTCACAGCTCCGAGATCCCCAGCTCGATCCCGAGTCAGTGCGTCTGCGTTGAGTCTGCATGTCCTCCCCATACTCGGGTAGGTTGTTGTTTCCAAGGTACCCTTAGTGTGTGTATTAATGTGAGTGTATATGCCTTATGATGGATTGGTGCACTGTCATGGGTTGCTCCTGCCTTGTGTCCTGTGCTGCCGTCTTGGCAGCTTCTCTCCCATGATCCTGAATAGGATAAGAATATAAGACAATGAATTAATAAATTGTGTAGGTTAATGTTTGTGAGCATGGAGCATAATTTAAGATAACTTGAGTATATAGTTTTTAATAAAAGTAATAAAATGGATCACTTGTGTTACCATTACTTTATTCTTTGTGTGTTTGTTTATGTGTATATCTGTGTATCTGTGCTGTCTTTGTCATGCATTTTTCTGCCTTGGCTTTAAATTGTCTCCGTGTGTTTGACCAGTATTGTAACCTTGGCTCTGTCCGAATAGCCATTGATGCTGATGTGACATTAAATAAACAAACAAACAATATTTGAAAATAAACAATAATGATAACATCTAGTGGAAAAGCAATGTATGATGGTGCCTTTAAGCACTGACCTTTTCTTTCAATTATACAGGGAGCAAAGGTTGCAACCTCTTATAGTTATTTGTGCCTCAGGTTTTCTTTTATTTTCAAATTGATTCAAGAAAAAGAGGTGCACTGGTCAACTAACATGAAATCAATGGGAGAGTGATGTGATATTAAAGCAGTGATTTGGGCATTGCTTTTGCAGTGTGATGCAGACTAAACAGCTTTAAGCCAGTGGTAGTTTGACAGGCCAGAAATGTGACATTTTGAAATGTGCTCCAAGTAACAGCAGACGTTCAATGTTTTATTTAGAATCAATGCTCTGGTGGTAATGGCCTTCTCAAGAAGTGTAACTCTTATATAGCCATTTCTTTTCTTTACCTTCACCTTTCTCACTCATAGAAGCTATTTTGTTTATCAGGTAAGCTAAGTGATGCACATGAGTTATTGCAATGTTCACATTAAATAGATGATGAATAGGTGATTTAGATAATTAGTATCAATTTGAATATCCAGATGTACTCTCAATTATACAATCCATTTTTTAAATGAGATTTAAAAATGTGATTAGAAATGTGACTTTCAAAGGTTATTATAAACTTAATAACTAGCATAAATGAGTGCAAAATGACATGGGTGACAAATGTCACTAACAGTTCATTGGGTTTAGTTTTGTTAACCTAAGAGAATGCTTCCTTGACCCTTGGGCATGTTAAAATTCATGACTGTTGAGGTTTTATTCAGAACCTTCAGCCTTGATAAAGCTGTCAGGGGTGGGAGACACACGAGGGGTCAAACACACTCCTTCACACACACACACGACCTCACACTGATGAGCCTAATTCACACATACTCAAGACCTCCCCCTGGAGCCCACCAATCACAATAGCTCCCACTTGACCTCCGCTCCTCCATGAGGGGTCCACTATTGGCCATGCAGTGAAAGGAGAAAGCTGTTTGGCCCTGCTGCTCATTTCCATCACAAAAGCAGCATATGTTTGTGGGTATTTCAGCACATGAAACTGGCAGTGTCCATATTAGTCTGACTAGAGACCAGGTGCCAGAACAGAAAACACCCACAGGCAGTCAGTTCTCCAACGTAGGAGACACTGATGGAGGAGAACAGCAGCAGTGTTTATGGAATGAAGCCTCTTTAACAAGCACGCTGCAAGTGATTCTCTTTCTTGATGCTTCATAAATAGCTCTCAGTATGTGCATAATATGCTTTCTTCATGATAGGCTGTTTAGACTTACTGTGATCGAACAGTGTTTGACATATTGAATTAAAGTGTTGTAGATGATGGCTGATTGCACACACTGAGATAATTATAGCACAAAATCCACCTTGATTCGGGATTATTTTTTTCAGCTCACTGCTGATTAAACATTGATTTTCCTAAAACATTCCCCTCCCCAGGACATGTACATAAAAAACTCCACAACATGAGAAAATAATAACATTTGCTCTTAGAGGGTAATTCAAATTATTTTTGAACACCATTTTGAATTGATTATTTAACTGAGATAAATGTTCTAATGATGATACAAGCTTCACCAGGAGAACGGTTCATTTTAGCTGTATTTAGAAATTGAGTGATTTTTCCATTCTTGTTCATCTAGGCAAGATGCTGCATGGATACGAAGGGAAAAGAAGATCAGGGGGTAATAATGTGAGAGTGAACAGAGTTTGCTTGCAGCACTGGGATTTTCTCTCTATGATGGTAAGTGAGCTCCACCTAATTACTATTCAATAAACTTCGGTTAAATTAACAGCTCAATAGACAACAACATCTGCTGGATGTGACAGGCCACTGAGTCATACATCTTCCCGACCCCATCTCTCTCACTCACTCTGCTTCCTCTTATTTTCTTTTACTCCATTTACTTCACTCCATTTACTCAATCTTTATGTCTATCTGCAATTTTATTCCAGCTCTGCATTTCGCAATCTTCAGCTGTGTCCGTGCTTACTGCTAGGATAGTTAATTGAAATGTGAAGATGTGGATCTGTGTGCATTTGTATGATGACAGCACTACTGAAGCAGACCCATGGATAATGACATTATTCAGCACCTCTCTGATGTCCAGAAAGCAGATGAGAGACTTAGCAAGTTGCTGGTTGACCGTCTGTCAGTTAGAGATTAGTGTTGCTGCTCAATCAGAGTCCTCTCACTCCGTTCATCATGCACAAAGAGACAAGCAGCTGCTGGAGCCATCCAGGGCATTGCTCAAAGCTAATGAATATATCATGTTAACCCCAGTACCCAAGCTATGTGAGTTATCCCTAGTATGCTGTGAGAAAGAGGGTGAGGAGAGGGCAACAGAATTAGCCATGCTCAACTGGCCATGATGAGCGGGTTGAAATCATGCAAGTGTGTGTGGAGGGGCGATTCATGTATGTTTATGTTAAATGAATTTTCATTGTGATTTGGAATGGCAAATGCAAGTCCAAGGCCAAACCTGCAACACCCCCCCCCCCCACCACACACACACACAATTTCTCATCTTCCTCTCACCTGTTCCACACTACAGTGCTCCCAGCATTGATCCAGACACACCCAGATCCTCACCATCAATCATAACAGCGGTTCTCCCTTTGCCCCTTATAATGTCTTATTTTAGCCACGCAGGTAAAGACATTTATCAGCAATTTAAAGCCTTCCCTCTTTCCTGCTCTCTAGTCTCCTTCTTTTATTGCTTAGGTACAGCACTGTGTAGTTGCTCTTTTGTGCCTTGTACAGCAGAGCAGCTAGCGGACACAGGCAATCATACCTCAGAGAGAGAGAGCACGACAGAGAGAGCGAGAGAGAGAGAGAGAGAGAGGGAGAGTGGGAGAAAGAGAGAGAGAATGAGAGAGAGAGAGAGAGAGATGAGTGAACAATCATTGACACAACGAGGTCACTTCATAAATCTTAGGTAGATAGAGCAATCCCACCTGAGCTGGTCGTTGGTAAGGCCTGAAACTGGAGTCACTAGGGTCAACAGAAAAAGTGAATAAGAGTGAAAGTGTGATATTATCTATGAAATAAAGAGAGAGTCTCATCCTTCCTTTTGCTCTTAACGGTTTCACTTATTTTACTGCCGCTAGCTATCTCTTGTGGTCTAATCAGGAAAGTGAAAAATCTTGCAGTAATTAATCCTGTGAAAGGGCCAGGGCTAATTATATCAGGTGAACGATGATTCTCCTACTCGTGTTTCCTCTCTCTTACCCCCACTCTTTCTCTCTTTGCTGTACATCAATCTTTTTATATCACCTCCTCATCCATGATGGATAGAGTCTGTTCATGTGCCCGCAAATCTCCTCTGCTTTTTTAGTGCATGTGTCTGTGTGTGTGGTGTTATTTTCAAACTAAGTGTATATTTTGTGCTGTACTAAAGCAGATAAGCCTAAATACATGTTATGTAAGTGAAAAATGTTGAGTAAAAACTGCAGGGTTGACAGCTGGATGCCAAAAAGACTGTTGTAATGAGAAGTAAAAGGCTCTGCAAGTGCCATTTTGTAAAACTTTGTGTTTTGTTATTTATGCGTTTACTTTTGGGAATGCTCTCGGTAAGGCAGGTGAAGCATGACATGTTCATTTGTTAAGAAAGGATTCACAGTTGGGGAGGAATATTTCTGTCCTATTGTCAGCAGGCATTCGTTAACACAGCAGCAGTCACACTCACTGGATTTGCTTGTAGGAGTGTTATCTGTACACCCAAATTAGCTCTGATAGCCAGATGCATCCAATTGTGACTGTTACCACATCTTTTAGATTTCATTTCATAACAAGGAGCGGCAAGTGATCCAGTGTGATTAAGAAATAAGATATTCTTTGTATTTTAATTAGTCAGCTAGAACTTTAATTCACCACTATAACAACCAGGAAAAACAGAGTAAAAGTTTTTGTTATGAAAAAAAAAGCATGAAAAAAGCATGTCTATATAAATGTTGCTCAATTTTGGTTTAAGATAATTGATTCTAAACAAAAATTACAAATAATTTTTATGTTCAAGGTCAAGTCTAAGGGTGAGATTACACTTGCTATTGGCTATGCTTACATATTTGTTTAATGTAGTGGTTGTGCATGTCCTCAGAAATATTAGTTATTAGGTATATTTGGACGTACGTTTGTATTTAAATTCATCTTTGCAAATTCTCCCCTAAAATATGGTAATTGAACTAATATTCTGAGCCTACTACTTCAATGCTTGAAAATAATAAACCTGTTAAATATAAGGTAATATTATGATATACAACTCCAATCAGAAAAAGTTGGGATGGTGTGGAATCTGTAAATTAAAAATAAAACACTGTTCCTTACATTTACTACAGACAGTATGAATCCAATAAAAAATGTTTATTATTGTTCAGATCAATGCCATTTCATTTGTTTATAAACATTAATTCTTGCAAAATGTGATTTCTAACAAGTAAGGTCAAGGGGAGATTGTAAGTTGGTACAAAAGCAGTGTTCACAAGAGTCTTTCAGAAAAAAAGATGGGCAGAGGATCTCTAATTTGTCAAGAAACTCATATTCACATAGAAAGATTGAAGGGAATTACATTTTTCCGTTCTAAACATTTCTGATTTGGCTTGTTTTGCACTGTCCTGTTAAAACACAGATGGACATCCTTAGAAAAAGTGGTTGTCCCGAAGGCAGCATATGTTGCCCCACAATTTCACTGTACTTTTCTGCATTAATGCTGGCATCACAAAAGTGTAAATTATCTTTGTCAAGGGCACTTACCACCCCAAATCAGAAAAGGTACAGTATGGAAAATGTATAATTAAAAACACAGTATTTCTTACATTACATTCTTACAGCACATAGAAAGCTTAATATACTGCTCAAAAAAATTAGTGGGAAAATTCAAAATAAAATATCCCACAGTGAAATTTATCCTAAACTTTAGTGTATTTTAGTAAGTATGCATTTGATGCTGTAAAATACATAGGTTTGCTTTGTGATGGAATCATTGACAGTATAGGTGACCTGCAACTGTAGATGCCTTTAATAAGGCTATCAGGGCAGAGAGATAGGTCATCGCTCTTCTCTGTCTGCCTCAGGTCACAGGGTACTCGGTGCTGTTCAGCTGCAGAGGCTGGACTTGGGCCATGGCAGCTAACCTCAGGTGCATACCTGACACACTTTGTCCTCTCAATATCTTTCCAGTGACATGGGCCTATTTCTCACTTGTGCCTCAGGATTTGTCCCGTCTGTGACACTCGAAACGTGCTGTCAGAGAGTGAAAGGCAATAAAGATGCTGTCTGACTATGAGCTACTTGTTATCTCTGTCCCTGCTCTCTTCTAGCTTTTAGTCTGTTCACTGAACTGATGGCCCCTGAATGGCCATAACTGTGCATGTAGATGTTGCAGAATTGCATTGCAAATTTAGTATAATCAAGAATATTATTGTAAGTGTTGCTGGTCCCAATACATATGTTGTGGTTATTGGGAGGGGTATAAATTATAATGCAATAGTTCCTCACTGTAGTGGCTTAGGTTCAAATCTTTAGGTTCAAGTCCTGTCGCATTCAGACGCAGTTCTCAGTGACTTAGAGAGAGGGGGCCAGTCAGGGTATTATTTCCATAGCACCAGAACAGAAGCCCCTGCTGACCCTGTACCAGGGCTATCAAGGGTCTGACCATAAAAAAGTATGTTTTACAATTTGTATTTGCTGCTTTGATATTTTGCATTTCTATTTGCACTGCACACTGCACACACTGGAATAAGTACAACATTTTACATTGTCAACTTATATCAATTAACATTATTTACCACAATGGAAACTTAATTGTGAAAACTCTATTGTTAGGGGCGTTTTTAATCAACATGACCACTTATAAAGAGAAGTTGGATCTTAACCATGGACCTTCTGGTCCAGTACCACAGTACCTGTGACCTGGGTGTCCATGTACTTTTGGCCATATGATGTGGCCACATGAAGAATAAATATTTCTCAGCATTGACATTGCAATACCAAGAAGGAAGGTTATGCAAATCGAGGAAGTAGCAGGTGTGGCAGATCTGCAGCTCCTGCTAAGATCTGTAGCATGTGGGAGGGGCATAAAAGCCAGATTCTAAAAAGTATGCTTTGGCAAAGTTTTTATGCCACATGAAACCTCAAATCTTAGAACAAGTGTAGAGGGATGGTTGTGCGATGTCTTATTTGCATATCATTAACATGTATAATCAATCCTGTGATTTCCACAAGTCCATCCCTTTTTTTTTATTGGTGTTGCAATTCCAATGCTTAACAGTGTAAAAATATAATAAGGCTGCACACTACATTTTGTGACGTAATTCTCGATCTTATCTGTTTTCTAAAACCATCTTTAAACCACTGCAAAAGCCAGACTGCAATTAAAGTGAAATGTCAGTAAGTCCTATGTGGCCTACACCTTACTCAAGTTTTCTTTCACTTAAATAGGACCATGCATCTTAAGTCTGGAAGCATTCTACCTTATCTGCCCCCTTTCAGCCCAACATACCTCACATACCCCTTACTTCCATGATGGGTTTTCAGTGAGTTGTCAGCTCTGGTTTCACTTGGGTCCTTTGCCAGCTCTACATCCATTACTCACCTAATTGATGTTAGGCTTGTGTGCTGAGTGCTTGTCCTACGGATTAACTACCCAGAGCCTTTCCTGCTGCAGTCACTGTGGACCACAAAGCTGCTCAATTTAGAGTTTCATCTGGCATTACATTAGACGATGCTGTCCCCGAGGGCATGGGGAAAATCTTGGGTGCATGTCAGTTGGATGGAGCAGAACATAGGTTCTGCATCAAGCTACAAAACCAGGGCATAGCACAGGGCACCTTACCTTAAAAAAGCAACAATAAACATGCATTTACTAGTCCTAGGTAATTTGATAACTATTTAACAATTACACAACAGTCCTGAACAATGGTGGTTAGTAACTCAGCATTCAGGTTCCGTCATACAACAATAATGAATCTAAATATACTGTATTTTAGCCTTATTTATAGACTACCTAGAATAAGGAAGATTCTTCCCATACCATAATACAGTATTACATACAGTTTACAAAAGGGTGAATAACCCAACCACATGTCATGTCAGTGCACTTTTTGGTGCTGTTTCCAAGGCCGGATAAATGAGCAGGCTTACATCAGGTAGGACATCTGGCATGAAGAATGTGCCAAATCACATATGTGTAACACACATCTCATTTTAATGCCATATCATCCAAAGCCTGAGTTACCAACAGCCATCACTCTTACTGTTGGCCAACTGGGTACCAGATAAAGCTTAGCTACTGTTAAGTGAGGGAGGAGAAAGAGAGGGGATGCCATGTTCAGAGGCCAAAGTTTTTAAGAAAATGAAAGGAGGGATAACACTGTTTGTTGAAGAGACCAAAAGGAAGGGTGTAAGGCCAGGAGGACCTGAGTTGGCTTTACACTATTTTACCATTGTGCTGATGATAGGAGAAATGAGGCAGAATTAATACTGTATGTGAAGAGTGTGAAGAGTGAAGAGTGTCTGACAGGGTAATGATTGTGAAGCTGGTATTGAAAGGGTTATTATGAATGTCATCAATGTATATTTAAAGGTTGCATATGTTCTATGCTGGAGATGCAACCTGAAAAAGAATGGATAGCTAGATAACATCAGCTGGTAGTTTGAAGAATTACTGTGTAGTTGAAGAGGAGAAAATAAGGAGGGATATGCCAAGGTTCAAATAATGGAAGACTGTGGTTGAACCACAGGCACTGGGTGAGGGTAAAGAGGTTATAAGCTCCAATATCTACAGACATGGGCGTGGTAGTGGGGGGAAAAGTGGACCTGACTACCCAGGGCCCGAGTAGGGAGATGGGCCCATGAAAATCCTTTTTTTTCTCATGTTCTTCATGTACAGAGGGGCCCACTGACATTGCGAGTGTCCAAGGCCCAGAATTTGCTGCTACGCCCCTGTTTATACCCGCATAAACCAGTTCAGGTTCACCTTGAACAAGCGGTACAGATGGAACCAAACCCTCTACAGGGTGCAAACCTATCACAAGGCAAATAAACACCACGTGAGAACAAACTCAAGGACCGAGAGGAAACCCAGGCGGTCCACAAAAAGTTTGCATGTTCTGCCCCTGTTCAAACATGGATTTTTTGAGATAGATAGGCACACAGTGTAGGGTTGGTTTCTGCCTTATGCCCTGTGATCCTGGTTAAGTGCTAGCTTCCCTCAACTTTGAATTGGATTCAGATGATATAAAAAAAGGAACGGCAGTGCCAGGACTTGAACCCATGGCATACTGGTCAGGATCTAGTACCTTAACCATTGAGCCATCACAGTTCCATGATTTTTAGTAACCAAACAAAAGACTTACCATAGACCTACTTACCATATTTCTCGACAATGCTGTGTCGCAGTGCCTCTCTCCGCTTACCGCTGGTGGATATTTTTGTTTGTTTGGGTTTGGTTAAGCCAAAATCAAGGGTCTTCCCTTTTTAAAGCCTCGACTAAGCAACACTGTGGTCGAGGGCCATTTACTTAAAGTAAACTTCCCCAGGCCATGCTCTGTGTGGATCCACCAGGAGTCTCCATTTAAAAGAAAGGGATGCAGTGAAGCAAATATGCAAGTGGGCGTCAAGCTTTGGTAACTAATGCAAGTAATGCAACACATGCGTTACATCACAGGTGTGGCAGCGGTATGATTTACGACTTTTCAGTGTTTATGTGTAACATCTGTGTTATTGTTCCTGAACCTCACATGCCTACACAGCATAAAATGTGACTTTGCAGAGGTTAAGGCACCGGACGGTGGTTAATCTGCCAATTGTTGAGCAAGGCTCTTAACCAAAAAATTCTTGCTTTGCAAGATTGGCTCAGTTGCTTCAAGATTCTCTGGATAACAGCATCTACAAAAGGAAATGGAAATAAAATGCATCAACGGATCAGACAATGTTCAATTTGACGCAATTCCTCACCGCGGGAACAACATATAGCAGTTTGGACCACACAGAACACACAATAGGATAAAACCTATGCAAAATCAACATAATATGAGTCAGACCTTATCTGAAGATCTCCAAAACATGAGCTTATGTCATCCCGGATCGTAAGACTAACATCCGTAGATAAGTAACAATGAAAGCCATGATGTCTTTGCCAGTGCGTGTTTGTGGACCAACTTTGGAGCTTGTTTCATGGCCTAACTGGGTTAGTCTTGGGCTGTTCCTGGAGAAGGAGCAAAATAAACAGTGGGTGTCAATGAAGTACTATATATTTTACTTGAAACACTTCCACTTTTTTGTTAGCCAGACAATAAAATCCTTCTGAATATTGTATATCTTTTATATTGTATATCTTCAGCTACGGTGATACATTCACCATGGCTGTGTAACGAGATTAGATGTATAGGACATACTGCAGTAAGATTGCAGCAGAAGGAGGTGTGTGTGCATGTGTGCAGCGAGTGTGTAGGCTGCAGCTGTGTAATGCGTGGTGTGTTGGGGGGGGTGGGGGATACTCCACTGCACCTCAGAGCACTGCATTATGCATGAGCCTTGTGTGTCCATGTGTGTGAAGACCTGCGAAGGGAGAGATTTGACGCAGCCGTCCTGCAGTGCTCAGGCTGACCGCTCATCAGTGTGCATCTGCGTTGCGCAAAACTCCTCCCGTTCCTCCTACTATCACCTCCAGCGCAGCATAGTGCCGCGTGTGTATATCCGCGTGTATGTGAGATAGGTGTGAAATAGGGGCTTAGGGAAAATTCGGAGGTAATCCATGACCTAACCCTAACCCTACATCCCCACGTTGCCTGAAAAGATGACAGATTACCCCAGAGAAATCAAGATGTCATCTTTCAGGCTGATGAGGTCATGCCAGCGGCTGCTTAGATTGTCGTCCGATGCCGCACGACCGTAGACGTCCACACGTCCACACTAAGCCCTTATATTCACAGCTCAAGTCGCTACACAGCTAAACCACAAAAGAAAAAGTTACAGGCTGGCACATGTTGCCACAAGAAAAAATATGCTGCATGCACCGTTTACAATTTAACAAAGTCATATGCATTTTATTCCCATATTAATTTTTTATGAGCCTTTCCTTCCAAGATGAGGACGCTTTACGAGCTTTGCTGTTGCAGGGAAAAAAGCAATTAAAGCAGATCACGCTGCTCCCTCTGCTGAGGCTGGTCCCTCATACGGATTCCCTGGCAGTGCCTGAACTGCCATCTGTATCAGTCAAAAACAAAGAGTGAAAGCACTTGGAAAATTCATGTTGGCTTGACACGGTGTGGCGTGGTTAATTTTGGTACCTGGTACGAATGCATTATGGTATGCAGATGGTCAAAAGTGACACAAAGGCTGCCTGTGCTCGCTCCCAGCCTGGGTGTATGTGCTTGAATGCAGATTTATGAGTGAGTAGCGCCCTTATGTCCGCTTTATTTCCCCATTGGCTTCCTGTAATGATCTCCAGTTTGACTGTGTCTCTGGCTTCATCTCTACTGCACGACCTTTTGAAACAAATGGATTGTACCGGTGTCAAGTATTGTGTGATTACATTTGTGGTTTGGTTGCTATAGTGGTGAATAATGTGGGCTGCTCTATGGTAGAGTCTCCTCCCTCTAGCGAGGTTTAACCCCAGATTATTAACCAGACTGGGATTATGAGATGGAGCAGGTGGACATGGAGGCCACTTCAAGTTGATCTATAGCCCCCACAGCCAATGAAAAAATGAGGTTGCCAGTACTTAAAGGAACACTAGATATGCACTGAAATTTAGGTCAAAGATATTTTGAGATTTTGAAATGTTTGACTATAAAATGTCAGTGGTAGGCTGGTCCAGAGAGCAAAGACAAAATGCAGATAGCGAGCTCATGTAACTTGAGTTCCTGCATCAAGTAACTTTGAAAGCATGTGGCTACCACTTCAGACAGGGGATTTAAATAGCTGTAGACATGATTAAGAAATCAGTGGCCCAGGGCTGGGCTGGAAGACAGAACACTGGACATGAGTTAGCAGGCGCGACAGATATATATGTAAATGTAAATATGTAAATATAAAATCAAGAGTCATTATTGTTTAGAAAATTATTGTAATGGTATTAAAAATTAGAAAGCCATTAAAAATGTTTTTTGCTTCCTTCATTATCCTGAGCCAGTCAGAGAAGATGTCTGTTTGAGTTTGTTTGAACAGACTGACTGCAAAAAATACATTTGTGTGGATTCATTTCTCCAGAGACATTAGACAAGCGTTCTGTAAATATTGTTTAGGCGAGGTACATACTTAATATTTCTGTTTATATTTATTTTAAAAAACTATACATGATTCAAATGGAGAATTTTCTTGGATGTTAACTTTTGATCTCTAAATAAAACACTTGAACAATAATTTATACGCACTGCTCACAAAAATACATATGAACTAGGGCTGCAACAACGAATCGATAAAATTGATAAAAAATCGATTATTAATCGTGTTGGCAAGAAATTTCAGTATCGATTCGTTATGTCACACGATTTATGTCTTACTCGCCTTTACATATCCGTTACGTCAACTGCGCCGTTTCATCAGCGCTGGCAAAAATAAATAAGAACGACTTGAACGGAGCGACATGGAAATTTCTAAATTTCTAATGTATTAACTTCTTAAAGAAACACGACCGACGCAGAGATGAAGGTTTGGCTAAAATTTTCAAAAATGTGTGAGCACTTCACGCTTAACACAACTTAAAAATGTGTAACATGCATGCTTTGCAAAAGTGATTTAACTTAACTTGGCACAGGAGCAAACAGTGATAATCTAGAACCTTAAACATGTTGGAGTAACTGATGAGGATGAAGGGAGCTCAACAGCAGGGTAAGAGTTACTACAGTATCCCGAGTTTGTTCTGTTTTGAAGTGAGGAAACATAACGGTGCACACACACTATATGACCTGACATAACACGGTTTAGGCTGTTTTTTTACTTGTTAACTGGATAATGACAGTGATGGAGTACGTGGGTGTTACTTTTAATTTAAGTGGAATTAGCTTAAGCAGTGTTTATGTGCTTTATAAATAAATATAACTTGTACATAGTTGTGGTAATTAATGATTAAGCTTAAGTTTTAATTTTCTGACAAAGTATAAATGGAGACAATCCAGAAAATAACAGCAGTTATAAGCGATTATTAAAATAATCATTAGTTGCAGCCCTAAAATGAACAATGCTGTATACTGCTTAAGATCTTAAATATGACTGTTGGCACCAGTACATTTGGAGATAAGCTATATAAAATAATTTTATATTGTATAGTACTGGAATAAACTACATAAATAGATAGTAGGCATGTACAGGTCGTCATTCTAATGTACAACACTCACATATTGTAATGATGTGGAATGGCTCCACAAGCGGTTACCACTCAGCACCAGAGATTCTTGGTGTGATCCCGACCTCGGACTCCACCTATATGGAGTGAAATTTAGAAGGTTTACAGGGCAGCACAAAGTTAAGGGTTTGTATCTCATTTCTATTGGCACAAATAGCTCTTGTGGCTTGGAGGCAAGAGCCAGATGCTGGAAACGGCACTTCCTGAGGACGTGAGTTTGAATCCCAGACTGGGCTTTCAAAGTGAGAGGTTAGGTGGTGCGCTTATGGGAATGTGCCATGGTCTGGCAGGCTATCAGAGGAGTACTTTCACCTGTCCCCATTGAAGTTCAGGATAGGCTAGGAAGCTCCATTTCACCAAATCAGGATAAGCAAGGGCAAATTGAGAATTGTTTTTTGTTGTTGTTTTAAGATGAACTGGATTAAAAGCATTCAAAGTAAAGCATTTTGAGAGAGCATTTTGTTCCTTTTTGTTTATGAAATCAGGTTTATTACTTACATGTAATACCTAGGCTGACCAATGAGAGTTTTAGTATGAATGAATGAGGCATATTTTAGATACATAATGCATGTGACATGTGATGATTCCACCCTGAAGGTGATTTGTAATGTTATTTTATTTTGTTCAGTTTTTGTATTTTTGTTGTAGTTACAGTCTTAGGATAATATTGTTTAAAATGAATTCCAGTTGAGTTGAGCGAGCAAAAGATGTATGTCTAGGAGTGTGGAGGTCTCAAAATATTATCATTTAAAAGTAGGGCACTGCAGAAATAAATGGAACCACTGCTCTATTGTAAAAAGTGCTGTAAAATAAATCTGACTTTAAACATTAAATGTTTTAAAGATTTTTTTTCTGATGCTAAATATAACAATGTAACAATATATAACAAACCAAAAGACAATCTACTAAGGTTTTTAAAATCAATGCCTTGTTAAATGAGCATCTGTTGTTTTGATAAAATGACCCACTTGGTGTGTTTGTTCATTTTCTTAGTATGACAGACATTAGAACTGACCCTTAGTCAAAGCAGGACCTGCCATCCTGTAGTAAACCAGACGTCCAGCTCCAGTTCACTAATCCCTAAACAAATTAAGCTGGGCTCACTCATCTGGGAGTGCCTGTTTGAGTTTGGAATGAGAGCATTCATAGAGGATCTTAAAACTTCACACAGTGCTTCACTTTTCTACGCATTAAGTCCTGCTTGACTGGAAGTCTTTCTCCCGCTTATCCAGATCTCTGGGTTGCAGTTGTCCCATACTTCAAAGTGTGAGGAATATGGTGTGGATAACAGGGAGCAGCTGTCTATAGGAAAATTTGGTTGTGAGGCTACTCTAGGGTTTCTTCTCATGCTGAAAGAGCAGAAGTGAGAAATCAGGGCGCTTTCTTATCACATTGAGCTTTTTGGACCCATTATTTTGGTGCTGCCTTTCTAACCTGCTGCGTAAAATGTAATGATTATTGATTGTTTCAGTCCTACTGTTTACAGCGTTTGCTGTTGTGAAGCCATTACCGATCCCACCTTAATCTTTCTCTCTCTTTTTAACAGGCTATATTTGAGCTGTCTCAAGGAGAGCAGGACCTGATTGAGGACCTCAAGCTGGCCAAGAAGGTTAGCGCTGCTTTTCCAATTAGTGGCCTTGTCCTCCTCACTTGCTGCGATGTGTAAACACCATGTTAACCCCCTTCCTGTGGGAACCCCAGCTCTGATTACCCTTCCGCTCACAGTATTACACACTTTTCAGTGGGGTGAGGGACGGGGCAAAGCTTTCTTTTCATTAGCTCGACTTCAAGCTAGCAATGTTATAAAACAAGTCAAGTGTCTTTTCTTGCTCTGTTTATCCAAAGTCGAAGTGAACCATAGTTCAGGTTACTTTTCTGGGCCATGTCCTTCAAGCTTTTAGAATTGTTGTCCCACATGGGGACAGTTCCAGAGCACTTCTCTGAGCTGTAGATAAAGTATGACTTATATTTTTGTGATGTTACCCCAGGCCTACCATGATCCCATGCTGAAGCTGTCCATCATGACAGAACACGAGCTCAACCAGATTTTTGGCACGCTGGACTCTCTCATCCCGCTGCATGAAGGTGAGGGTTGGAATGTCTTCTATTTTAATTATTACCAAACATTTTAAAAACTAATAGATTTGCTGCTGATGTTAGATGGCACGGTGGATAGCACTGGCGCCTCACAGCAAGATGGTCCTGGGTTCAATCCCAGGGTAGAGCAGCCTGGGTTATGTCTGTGTGTAGTCTGCATGGGCTTACTCCGGTTACTCCGGTTTCCACTCACAGTCTAAAAGACATGCATGTTAGGTTAACTGATTACTCAAAATTGGCATTGACGTGTGTGTGTGTGTCTGTGTGTCTGTGTGACTAGGCTTGAGATTAACTTGTGTATGGATACAAACTTGTGTGTCACTAATATGGCCACTGATACCGATAGCAACGTTAAAGAAGCCAAATAAACAAACAAACAACCACCAACATGGTGAACTGGTTCGAGTCCCAGTGCATGCATGGCTGTGCAAGAATTAGGGAAGGCCAAATGGGACAGGTCTGCACCCTACAAATTTCAGGCATTGTTTCAAGCCTCCCCAGAAGCCCTGGCCAGGATGCACAGGGTTAAAACATAGGGTGAAAATTGTTTTGCTAAGTTTGGTTTCGCCACTGCCCAATCCTGGACCTAGATTTAAGCAGCTTTACATTGGTGTTAAATGTTAAAATGTCATATTTAAGGAACTGTAATTGGTCTTCCCTCTGTGTAGATCTACTCAGTCGACTACGAGAGGCAAGGAAACCAGATGGTTCTACAGAGCATGTGGGTCAAATATTAGTGAACTGGGTAAGATATGAACATTATACACTTTGTGCACTTGAATCCCTTGAATCATCCCATGGAATCCTAAACACAGTTACTCACCAAGTGCGATTTGTTTTATGTGCGATTTATTCAGACAACAGGCAGTATGATAATGGAAGTATCTTCCACACCAATGTTATTTTTTGTACAGCATAAATTAATTCACAGAGCCATTTTACTTGCTTATAAAATGTTCAGGTTCAGGACGGTGTTAATAATAATAATAATAATAATAATAGTAATATGATTCTGGGACCTTCTTGCTGTGAGGCAGCGATGCTACCAAAGTATCCACTGTGCTCCCTGATGCCATAAAATACTATTCAAAATGACAACTTTCAATATTTAGATTTAAAAAATTCAGATCCAGATATAGGCCACTAAATTCAAAGTTTACTTTCCTGAGAAGCCTGGATGTGTCATCTCTGAGTTTTGAATCAGAGAGATTTTAATTAATTTAGTTACCGGTAATGAATTTAATTAAAACACAGAAAGAGCATTGATAAAATACAGATTTATGAATGACCTCATCAGATGGTTAAGCTTTATTAACAGTTGCGTAATTATAAGTCAAATACACAAATCTCAGATACTAAATTTCAGAGATCCCACTCAAGCTAACCTACACACAAGGGCACATGTTAAATTATTGATGCCTGTGAGAAACAAGAACCTTACATTCAGTAACTTGTTAAATTACAGAATTCATAGTCTATGTCTGTTCACTGTAATTAGCTAAGATTCAGCATCTATTTAGGCAAGAATGTGGGTGGGTGATATAAACAACATCAACCTTGTGATTCACAAGCCTTATCCAAGATTAGGACCACCCACTTAACGCTGAAATCGGAGAAATTCATGGGAAAGTTTCCTAGACAGATTGACGTTAACCTTATTATAAAGTTACGCTGGCTTCTCACACTGCTCAGACAGACTTAATTTTCAGACTGGAACTCTCACCGGGTCATTTATCACATGGCTTTGCTTCCATTTGGTGCATGGATATGTTCAGTCTCTTTAGCCTGGTATCAGTCTGGAGGAGTTGTAACATTTCTAATCACTGAGAGTGTAGGGACTGAAGTGTAGGGATTTCTTAGCACTCAGAGATGCTCATTTGCTCGTTATCAGAAGCGCCTGTGCTGATTTAACCCTTGTAAAATTGGATAGAAAAGCACTGATACAAAGAGGCCTTCTGATTCTCAGCCAAAATATTCCTAAACACATGATTCAGAGTTTACATGTCATCCAGATCATCCAAGCATCACAATCTTTCAGTTTCTTTTAACCAGCGAGGCTACTTATAGTTACTGTTTCAAACAAGCTGAAGTGAGCAGGGTTCTGTCTGTGGTTAAAGGGAGGAGAGCTGGGGGTGGTCAGCACTTCTAGAGCTCCGGTCTATTAATCTCACTCAATGAGTACTGTCTTGTCCAATGTCCATGGTGAGGACACGGGTCTGTTTGGTTTAATGGTGCAAGAGTAGTGGCTCTTTCGCTTTCCCTAATCTGAAGCTAAGCAGCCAGCTTTCCTCTTTCATTCTTTATTTTTTGTCCAGTTGATGCTGCACAGACCTGCTTTGTTTACCTGGAACAGCATTTAAGACCCTAAATGTTGTGTATGAGTTACTCTTCCTGCGTTTATATGACTCCTATCCAAGTCCTCCATTAAGAAAAAAATTAGATGCCTGAGTCTTGGAGGTATGAAAACTATGCAAGAGCTTTGTTTTCTATTTACTGTTTTCAGGATTAAATTCGTATAAAATGAGCTTCTATTGTTTAGAGGAACTATTCTCCAAAAAAACTAGTATGCAAAGTTTACAATCAGTTCCACAATTATTGCTACGTAGAGATTAGTTATTCTAATCACACAACACGTCAGCCATCTATTCTAATGCACCAACCTTGTGTACCTTTAATTTTAAATGCTTTAAATGCTTCAGATTTTAGTAAATAAATAAGACCTGTTTGCGTTATATTTAAAGTTAACTAAGTTAACTTTAAATATTTTCTTATTAACAAGAGCAAGGTAGTATAACGTAAGACTTAAACATATTTTTGAAAGTTGCATATTTGGATGGGTGATTATGGTAAATATATTGCATATATTTAGAAATTATAAATTATATCACAAAAATATCCCATAAGTATCCCCATATTTTTGTAAGCAGTGTATATTATATTGCAGTATTTAAAGACGTTTTCATGATACATGATATTTGTCATAATACATCAGTAGCAATAGGTAATACTTAGTAAAGTGATTTTATGTAAAATGCACTTTAACCAGTTAAGCAAGAGTAATTACACTCTTTGATGACATCCTCGATATGCTCTGAAAAGCACATTGTTTATCATAGTATTATATATTTTTTTCAATATTCCTCTCCCCTTGTACAGTGGAAAATAAATTCCCATAAGACATTCCTTTATAAGAAAGATAAAACTTCAGGTGTTTTCATGTTATGTTCTTTTACAACTTGTTTAATGTGTTCGGTGCTATGCTGCACAACTGTTTTTTCCTGTTTTCTCTAAAGGAGGAACAGGACAGAAACAGGGCAGTCAAGTTGTTGTTACCTCAGACCATTTCTCTTCATCTTTGTCCTTCCGACATGAAATTCCAGCACAGAGTGTTTGCAGTGTGCAAGTTTATCAAGATATTACCTAACCATGTAAACATGGGGAAATGTGAAATGCTGCTACTCCTCAAAAAGTTCTATCTCCTTCAAGGAGTGGCCTAGGTCTTGAGGGGTATAGCTTGGTTAAGAGGAATGCAGTCTTGTTCAACCCTCAAAATAATTGTTCAGGAAAAAAGTGAATTTGATCTTCTTGATGCAGACATGGTATTGGTATTGGTCAAGGTTTTGCTTCTTCTGGGTTTTTGACTGTTGTGGAGCAGCTGAAGTACTAGACTATGGGCTATAGAAGGTGCTATGATGCCTGTGCTGTGCCATTAACTCACATTTGCTTGAATTGTACCTGAAATGTCTATGTCCACTGTAAGTCAATCAGGATAAGGGGTTTTGCTAAATGCTGTAAATTTGAGATGTCATGTCAGTTTTGGATTATTAGATCCGTTGAACCTTTCTTGTAACAACCATAACATCACAGATCCTCCACTTAACAGTAGAACATTTCTACATAACTAAGGCCAGACTTTTTAAATTGCTTGTTCCACAGATGTCCCTACTTAAGAATCTACTGAGATTCTAAAAATAAAAAATAAATCTTAATTTTTCAGCACTTTTCAATTTCTCAAGGACTATGTGGAATCAATACAAGAAAGGAGGAAGAAATATTTTTTTAATTTTTTATTTAAAAATAACATTTATTTAACCTAAAATTAAATTAAAGTGAATCTGGAAAAAAATTAAATGAACAGAAGAAAACCGTTGGCTCTCCACCGGAGGTCGGAAAAAGCTAAAAAAAATAATTTGTAATTTTTTTAAAAATTCAACCATTGGTACTGCGGCGGATTGGAGAAATACAAAAAAAAAACAACTCTTTTTTTTTTTTTTTACATTCTTGTATTCTTCATCTGGTAACCTAGTACCAAATAGTTTCTATCATTTAAATCTCTGTCAATGCAATACGATTTTAATATTTATAATTGTGATACCGTTTTACCACAGAATGTGTAAAGTAAGTGACAAAATAGCTGTTCAGGTCCATATAGAATTTCGGTGGTACATGCAGTACGCAATTTGTTGATGAATACATTTATCCAGTCCATATTGGAGCACTTTGTAGTCTTATAATTACAGTCTGTACTCCTCAGCTGATATTGGTGCTCCTGTATGGTAAAAGGAACTGATATAATGGACACTGAATAGAGAAACAACTGTGTACATATACAGTGTAGTACAATATAACAAGACATGTTCAAGCTGCTTCTCTGGTGTCTAGGCCGGTTAGCAAGGTCGCCTCAAAGCTTCAGAGATCCCCAGTTTAATCCTGAGCTCAGACCCTGTCTGTGTGGAATCTGTGTGCATGTCCTCTCCTTTTGCTCTGGGTGCTCCGGATTCCTCCCAAATCCCTCATACATGCAGGAAAAACTTGTTATATGTGCTGAGGAAGGGGAAAGGGAACCCAAAAAGGAACCCAAACTTCTTAAGTGTCCTAGATGTTATATGCAAGAATGAAACTAAAAGAACGAACTATTGCATTTATAAGAATAATTGGTATAAATGGAAGCTAAATAAAGGATGTATGATAATAACAGTACATTAATTAAAAGTGAGCTTGGTTCCACCAACCTGTGCATGCTGAGATATGTCAACGAGTTCAGCCTCCATTTTATAATCATGCAATTTTAGCCATGAAATAGTTGAAACAAAACACCTTGCTGTCAATGTTTAAACCCATCTCACAAAGCCTGAGTCATATTAATTCATAAAGCAATCCAAAACTGGCTTGAAAAGTCAGCATACCCTTTAAAAGTAATGCCAAAGACATCTGAGGATCAAACATGCGCAAGTAGGATGTGGAATTTTTTAAAATTTGTTTTTGATCCAGCCAAAGACCCATGCCCAAATATGTCCAAACTGAAATGTTTTAAAGAGTTTATTTACTACACAATGGCATACTAATCAATCACTAGTTCTGCTGAAATGCAGTTTTGACAGTATTCTTCTTTTACCTGCTGGAGGAATGCACAGCTGTTTCCATAATACTGACTGACTCAAAGTCAGCTCAAGGCATTTCTTTGAGTGCAGGTCTCTGGTTATCATTTCCTCACGCTAGTCTGCTAGCATCTGGGCTTATGAAGATGAGAGGTGCAGCTGCAGGTTCGGCTGTCTGCCTCAAGCTTGGGGTTTAAGCCAATAATTTATCCTTTTGACCAACACATGGTTTTAGGATCTCTGGTTCCAGATGGATGACATAAAAGGTTGTTTACACATTGTGGCAGCCTGATTTCCAGTAACGTAATAAACCATAAAGAAACAACTGCCTGTAACTTTTCTGAATAAATGCTAAAATGGGTGCAAAGTCATGGGTTCAGTGCTGTACTCATCTAAAAAGTAGTGTACAAGCTAAAACGTTTTCCAGACATTATGGGTTCATAGAAAGTTCAGTTCGTTTTTTATACATAATGATGTGGTAACCCTCAACCTTTCAGCTACAGAACATGTGCTAAGTGATTGTTAGTCTCACAAAATGGTGGCTGTTAGTTACTCAAATGCAAATATCACTCTGCTTATACAATTTCTAAGTAGAGTACAGTTATAATGTTTTACCAATCAATATCCATTATGTACTTTGATTAGCAAAGTGACTTACTTTATTTCCCTTCCCTTTTTCCCAGCTGCCCTGTCTGGACTCCTACAACAGCTACTGTAGTAACCAGGTGGCTGCCAAAGCTCTACTGGACCATAAAAAGCAGGATCACAGAGTGCACGACTTCTTACAGCGCTGCCTAGAATCGCCCTTCAGTCGCAAACTGGACCTGTGGAACTTTCTAGATATTCCACGCAGTCGGCTTGTCAAATACCCACTGTTACTGCGTGAAATCCTCAAGCACACCCCCAACGACCACCCGGACCGCCAGCACCTGGATGAGGCAGTATGTATAACCAGTGGGCTTGTCATGTTAACTTTAAATTGCACTTGTGTAGTAATTATGAAAAAGGCTCAGGTTTGGCTCAGGTAAACCCATTCTTGGGTATATTGGATTCGTTCCGGAATCATTTTTCTTCGTTTGTTTGAAAAGCCGATTTTTACCTTTGTTTTGTTGGCTAATTTCTACCACTGTCTGTATATAAAAGCGGAACTACATGTTGTGCAACAGTTCTGTGAGATTCTTCCAAGCACATGCTTATTAATACTATATTATTTTAGCACACTTTTTCAGACCGCAACAGCAGGACAGCTTATAATTTACAATTTCAGTCGAAAACCTGCCTTGTATATGGGGCCAGACAAGTGTCCTGGGATGGGTACCTGTGCCCCCACAACCCTGACCACAATATAAAAATGTACTGTTAAATTTGATTGTTTGTTACATTTATTGTTATTTTTGCCGAGGATATTAACATGATTTTGGCATTGTTCCTGCATGTTTTTTTGTAATTTTACTTAATCTGGAGTTGTCAGAAACCTGGTCGGCGTGGTGCCCCAGAGGTAAGGAGACAGAGATGCGCTGGCGTGAAAGGTGACGGGTTTATTGCAAC
>JAUZSV010450010.1:0-35446 GCA_034780495.1 Parotocinclus cesarpintoi | reverse complement strand
TTTAGGTCTGTGGTACTGAAAGCAGAGAAGAGCAACACACACACACACACACACACACACAGCAATATGCACAATGCAGCTTCTCACTGAGGTAATTGATTTCCTTTACTGCTGCTTTTTGGTGAATGTTAAGCAGTGCATTCTGAAACTTTGGGTGCTCATGTCACTGCCCTTACAAAGGTGTGACGACATCCAATCACAGAAGGTTAATCAGACCTATAGATTAACAGACCCGGCTTCCATTCGCCCATCAGGCTCAGATATGGTGCGTGGTGTTTCACTAATGCTCTGTTCGATAATGCACCACCTTAAAATTCATTCGTATACCGCATAGGCCAGCCAACCGGCAGCACAGGGTGCCAGGCAGGAACTAAACGTAGACAGGGTGTTGGGACATGTGTTGTTGACTCAGCATCTAAATGTACCTCCTTATATAAAATTATTATCTGGGACTGTGGTGGCCTAGTGGTTAAGGTACTGGACTATGGACCAGAAGGTCCACCTCTGCCACAGTTGGGTCCCTGAGAAAGTCCCCTTAAAACACAATTTTGGATTGTAAGACTGTAATAATTGTACTGATTGTTCTAAAGGACAGTAATGAGATGCTATTCAGTATTAATTGTGGGACAATTCCTGCCTTACTGGAGCATCTTTGAGGCCCTGTAACACTGAATCCGTACCAAAGTACCACCAGATGTCTAAAGGTTACAAGCAAGCGTACGATTGGTATTTAAAAAAAAAAGAGTTAAACAGCCTCCATTCTCTGATAACGAGTCTAATTTAAAGTGTGAAGAAAATGCTTTTCTTTATACAGCTTATTTTGAATAGAAGAGCAGGGGTGACAAAATCGGCACAGCAGCAGGTTCAGGTTACCTCCAGCAAAAGCACTTGAGACAGGGCCTGCATCTGGTGGCAGAGGTGCCAAATTTGGCACAACCCTACCCGCTGAATGTTCTAGGCGTGCTACGTACTGTAGCTTTGGGGATTTTTAAGGGTTGTTAAATGGCCTGCATGAAACCTGTGAAGTTTATGATATTTGAGAAATGATTAAATTTAAGCACATTTCTTGTTCATTTAGGAGAGACCTACTAATTATTCAGTGTAAAAAATAAACGCTCAGGTTGCTCACTGGTGGGAGAGGTGGAGGTGGAAGTAGAGGTAAAGGTTTTTGGAAAGGTTTTGTTAAAACTCACAGAGATTCAGTTTCTCGAATCATTTCATTATAGCAGGACACTGGACGGGGGTCAGCTCTGATTGAAGGAGTTCAGATATTAGGATTTGAGGTAATAGTTCAGTATTAACAGTTTAGACGGTGGGAATTCTCAGAGTGGAATCTCAAGGACAAGAAGTTTGGAAAGTTGGAAACTGGCAGTTCATCTTGCATTGGTTCAGACAGCAGGAGGTAAGATTGCGGGAGTTCAGATAGCAGGAGTTCAGATATTGGGAGTTCAGATATTGGGAGTTCAGATATTGGGAGTTCAGATAGTGGGAGTTCAGATATTGGGAGTTCAGATAGTGGGAGTTCAGATAGCGGGAGTTCAGATAGTAGGAGTTCAGATATTGGGAATTCAGATAGTAGGAGTTCAGATATTGAGAATTCAGATAGCGGGAGTTCAGATATTGGGAATTCAGATAGTAGGAGTTCAGATATTGAGAATTGATATTGAGAATTCAGATAGTGGACGTTTTTAGAGTGAGAAGTCAGATATTGAGAGTTCTAAAATTGGGAATTCAGATAATGGGAATTCAGATATTGGGAATTCAGATAATGGGAATTCAGATATTGGGAATTCAGATATTGGGAGTTCAGATAGTGGGAGATCTAAAATTGAGAGTTCAGATATTGAGAGTTCTAAAATTGGGAATTCAGATAATTGGAAGTTCAGATAATGGGAATTCATATATTGGGAATTCAGATATTGGGAGTTCAGATATTGAGAGTTCTAAGAGTGGGGGTTCAGATAGCAGGGGTTGAGATAGTGGGAATTCAGATAGTGGGAGTTCTAAGAGTGAGAAGTCAGGTATGAGAGTTCTAAAATTGGGAGTTCAGATAGTGAGAGTTCAGATACTGAGAGGAGCACATAAAGCAGACAGTACATATTACATATCTGTGAATGATAAAAGTATGTAGTATGTAGTAAGTAGTTTGTGAGTCAGATATTTAGAGTTGGGTGTCCTCGAGGTTACAGTAGATCGAGCTTTTTCTGCTTTCCTTTTCCTGTTGATCTGTAGACGAAGAAACCAATGGCCATACATGTAGCAGGATATTTAAGGTCGAGTGGATGATGTTGGGAATTTGATAGCCATGTAAGGATTACAGGATTAAAATTTGCACCCGGTAATAACATCTAGGGACAGATCCAGATGTTTGTTTGTTTTTTTGGTTCTCAAGCAGATTGAATTGAACCGAAAATGAATGGATGATTAGGAGATTATTGTTGATCTGCAGGATGCCAGCTTTCATTCAGGGCTATTTATGTCTGCATTAAGGGGAACCTGTTTGTCACGGAGAGCAGACACTCCAGAGACGAGGGTAACGATTGCTCAAAAACAATTGCTTAGTGATTCAGCGGAGACTCGTGATAACGGGAAGAGCAAATATGTATCTATACACAATTTAATAAGGAGGCCGTGATGAAGATGGACTGGTCAAAGAAAATTCGGTGACGCGACTAAACTAAAAAAGGGTCTCACGCAGACCCCTGTGCACTGGATACGTTTATAAGAGCGTCAGTAAAATGTTTACAGTATATAAAATGGAAAGAATGCCAGTTTCTCAGGGTCTTTCGTCTGTACTCTACTCTTCAGTTTCTCAGTGAAATGGAGCTCAGTGGGGGTCAGGCCGAGGATTTGAGCATTTCACTTCTCTGGCCCTGAAAATCTCCACAGTTGCTTAAGTAGGATGTCCGGGGTCATGCTCATGCTGCAAAATAAAAGACCACCTACCGGATTGTAAAGCCTGAGCCTCTGCAGTCTTCCAAATGTATTCTTTCACATCTTAAGAGTAGGCATGAGTCCGAGCTTTTATCTGACCGGTCTGTTATGAGTTATCTGTCATCATTTATTTCACCACTGTGTTTTATTTGTTAATTAATCATCAAGTCTATCCGACGTGCACAAGGTTCACGGTGCAAAACAAACCCCTGAACGGCACTGGCAAAGAGCTGGAAGGAAACTTGTATTTAAAGGAGACCTGTTAGCAAAACGTCAAACAATTTAAAGAGGGAAAGATCGAAACTCCTCCAGGATCCTTTAGGAATGGCCAACAGTCACCCACTGGTGTTCTCATGTATTCCTTACATGTGTTTTGTAATTTACTACTTGTTTATCCTGGGCAGGATCAAAGGGACACCAGTGCACATCTCTGGACAACACAGGACAAAAGTTACTCCCAATTCCCCGAATGGTCACTTCTTATTTAGAAACAACCAGTCGTCCCTGCACGACCTGGCCAAAAGGCTGCTGTGGTTTGAGCTACTTTACACTTACAGTTACAGCATTTAACAGATGCCCTTACCCAGAGCGTCTTATACTCATGCAATGGTGGGTTAAGGGCCTTGCTTAAGAACTTAACTGTGGCAGTTTGGCAGATTTGAACCCTGGACCATGACGTCTAGAGTCCAGTACCTTAACTGCTAGGCTACCACAGTCCCAATAGAACTGGGCTAGAACCAAGTTGATTTACATTTACGAAATTTAGCAGACGCCCTTATCCAGAGCGACTTACAACTTATACAGTCTTACAATCCAAGCCATGGTGGTTAAGGGCCTTGCTCAAGTGACCCAACTGCAACAGGTCCGGAGTCCAGTACCTTATCTGCTAGGCTAGCGCAGTTTAGATCAAATGTTGTACCATCAGTGCTCATATCAGTGTCATAACCTCTGCTGAATCTCATTTCTGAGGTCGTTTTAACTTATAAACAATTAGGCCAGACTTTTTTAATTACTTGTTCCTCGGATGTTCCTACTTAAAAATCTAAATAAATCTTTATTTTTCAGCACTTTTCAATTTCTCAAGGACTATGTGGAATCAATACAGGGAAGGAGAAAGAAATAAAAATGATTTTTTATTTAAAAATAAAATGAACAGAAGAAAACCGTTGGCTCTCCACCGGAGGGCGGAAAAAGCTCAAAAATAAATGTTTTTATTTTTTTTATTTTTTTTTATTTCAATCATTGGTGATGCAGCGTATCCGAGAATACCAAAAGAATTTTGTATTTTTTTTTGTATTCTTTAAATATGATTGTCGGCGGATCCGCGAAAAAGTGGCCTAAATATGGTAAGAAAGGGAACTGATGTGTGGTTTTAGTGATGGATTTTAGTTTTAGATCCATAAAGTATACTCAATTTAGTGTCCATCCGATCAATGTGCACTTTTTGAAAAAGATAATAAGATTTCTTTTTGGCTGCATGATCTATAATTTTACAGTAAACAGTACTCTACTGAACCCTGATAATGATCACAGATTCCTATATTGATTTAATTTTAATCCCATTTGTGGTCACTCATTGAAAAGCTCACTACCTTACCAACAATGCTCCTAAAATAGCTATTGGGCTTTCTCTCGCCCTGTACCAGGACATGCAAACAGCATATATTTATGTCATTTATGTCATTTATGAGACGCTCCAATCCAGAGCAACATACAATTACAGGGCCTTGCTCAGGGACCCGACTGTGGCCGAGATGGGATTCGAACCCTGGACCTTAACCACTAGGCTGCCACACTCCCAGACCTCTCTTGTGGGATCTGGCAACCCTGAACTCGTTTGATATGTTTAGAGACTTTTTTTGTGTACGTTCTAGGTCCACGTTTTTTCATCATTTATTCGTCCCCACTTTACCTGTATTTTTTAACCTAGAGTTATATGAACTGGTCTCTGTTTTTTTCTTGTCGTTCAGTGTGTGAAATAAATCAAAACCAATAAATGCATCTGTTTCCGTAACCTACAATCGACTAAACTCTGTAATATGAAGCCATAAAACAGACATATTATGTTATGTTATGTTATGTTATGTTATGTTATGTTATGTTATGTTATGTTATGTTATGTTATGTTATGTTATGTTATATTAATAGCATAGGATTCTAATTGGGGGACCGACTCGGACGTGGAAGTGATTAAGCTGCAGTGAGATGTAATAGAATGAAGATAGATTTCACTCTAGCGGAAAGATCAAAGGAACATCAAAGCAAACTATATTAGGGTTAGGAAATGCAGTTATCAACTTTTTCACAAACTCCTAAGCCTAAAATCAGTATACTTTCACCTAGATACTCCATTTAAATTTGAGACATAATCCTTGGCTATCAAACCTCAAAATATCTGATCGATTAAATAAACATTTCCCGAGTTAAGAGTCCAGCAAGTCACTGATTTTCCTCATAGAGATTAATAATAAATTGGACGAAAAACACTTTTTCAGACTTTTTGAAACTGTCAGATCTGAGCTAGTTATTTCTTGGTCATCACCATTTCACACCAAAATGATCATCAGAGGCTCCTCTCCCTCACAAACTTTTCAGATAAGCGATAGGACAAATATTTTTTGAATCATAAATGCTTTTTTGGGACATCCGTGATTACTTAAGACATTCTTGCCCTTACTATAGTTCTCTCTGAATATTGGTATAGATTCACCATTTAAACTTATATAAATAAATAAGAAACTTATATAAAATAAAACCCATAAACCTGAAATATCAAATCATATCAAATGAGTCCAGGAAGTCACTAGTTGTTGGCTATAGAGTAAAAGTCCGTAAGGCTCGGCACAAAAAGCTTTCTCAGACTGTTTTCACAGAATCGACAAAGTCTTGGACCCACACCCAACCGAAACCAACCGGGACTTGGACTTGCACCCAGCCAGAACCAAATGGGTCTCAGACCCATGCCCCACCATACTGGACCAGGTAGTGAACCATCATTTATCCTGAATGGACCTGAACTCAGACCCAAGCCTGAGCAAGAATGACTGAGACCCAGACCCGGGCCAGACCAAAATCGACCTGGACTCAGACCCAAGCCTGACCAAGACCGACTGAGACTCGGACCCGGGCCAGACCAGAATTGACCTGGACTCAGACTCAAGCCTGATCAGGACCTACTGAGACTCGGACCCAAGCCAGACAAGATAAGATTTTTAAGTCCTTTATTAGTCCTTTATTAGTCCCACAGTGGGGAAATTCACTGTGTTACAGCAGCAAGGGATAGCAAGGCACTCAGTACAGGAAAAATAATAATAAAATAAAATAAAAATATATATATAGACAAAAATACATACATACAATATGAAAGCTAAAAATTAAGAAATGTTAAGAATTTATTGCACAAGGGTAGGGGAAAATATTGCAAAATATAAATACTGCTTAGTGTAAGTAAGTGTAAGTGTATTAGTGTTTGTGTGTGTGTATATGGTCCAGTGTGTATATGTCTATATATGTGTACATACATATATAGTCTACTTGGAGCAGTGCTGGTTATAGAGTCTAACAGCAGCAGCAGGAAGGAAGGACCTGTGATACCGCTCCTTCACACACTTGGGGTGAAACAGCCTGTCGCTGATGGAGCTGCCCAGTGCTGCTAGAGTCAGTTGACTTGATTTGAAAGTTGACATTATTACTAACCCCAAACTAGAATTACATATGAATTATATTCCAGTGTTGGAAATCCACTTGACTCATCTCTCAAGTCTGGATCAATTTTTATAAAGAAGTATAAAGGTTGTAGTTTTAATTCTGTTTCATTGCAGTAAGACATTTAGTGACTGAATTTAGCAACGGTCCTTTCTTCGTGCACAAGTTGTTCGCATAATCAAATTCTTTTAATCGCTCAGTATTCCGAGCTGGTACATCATGGCCCTTCTGCCCGAGAGTGATGTAAGCACAGTTTCAGACTATAATCCATCCTTAATTTGACTGAGATGCAAGCAGACCAAAATAAGAAGGGAGTAAGGAGAGCAATGTGGAGAGGAGAAGCACAGCTACTTCTTTTATATTTTAATTTCAGCATTAAGGTTATTTGTGAGTGCAGAGTCCTCTCTCCCGACATTAATCTTGGGAAGACAAAGGACTCCAGGTGTCCCAATTAACTTGGCATGTCTAGTACTCGAGTCCTCACCAAATGTCACAGAGCTGCATGCATGTCTATTTTTCAGAGGTGTAGAGTTAGTCACTGTTCTCCATAGAGCATGTATGCTGCCTGCCAAAAGGCACAAGTCGTGCCTTTTGTGCACGTTGTCATGTGAACAATGCGCTTCGTTTTTGAGAAGTATTCCCTCGGTAGTGTAGGAGAAGGTCTGAGCTTGAAGCACAGTTGGATTTTTTAAGGCTGAGGCGTTGCTTGCTGTTGATGCGATGCGGTGGAGAGAGGCAATTAAACTGCTGAAGTTGATGTTCACTCTTGTTGAGTTTCAAGTTGTAGCAAAGTACAGGCAGCGATTAAACACAAACCTCACACTTCTGTTTTAAAGTGGCGTTGCTTTGTACTACACTCAGAACCTAATGTCCAGTCTGATGCCATTCACAACAGTCCCCAACAGTCAGACGGTTAGCCACTCCACATATGTAAATTCTTCACATTAAATATCTGTGTAGGTATAGACTAAATGTCAGATACAATCATGCTTCATTTAGTCAATGTACCCGGAAATTGTGCTTTTAACTTGCGATAGTTAAAAATAACTACGAACATGGTTTCAATGGAAAGCAAATCCAGGTACGGTGGGTTGCTGATGCAGCCTGAAGAAATTTGACATGGGTAAATTGAGTCGTCTTTCAAAAAACATATTATAGAAAGCAAACATTGTGAACCAAAGCAGATTCTACGGGCAAACCATTAAGAGCCAGTGACTTAAATACTTTACTATTTCTGGTCAAGCTTCTTAGGACTGGAGAAGGCTCAACTTGGCATCTCAAAGCTGCCAGATGATGTTATTGCTCAAGTGTAATTGGAGCTCGCAATAAATACTTATTACTGGATCCTACCGAGACTGTTTATTTTGTTCAGCTATTTAAAAATGCATGTCCTGTATTCTACAACCCTAGAGGCATTATTATAGATGGTCATTATACCATTTGCTTGGGCCATGGTATATCTAATCTAATGGTGGCTTAACACTTTTTTGCACAGTACTATAAAAGGATGGAAAACAACGTACGAGTGCCATGCCCTACCCAAATGCAGAAAACACACCAGAAGGGTCTATCAAACAGAGCCCAATACGGTGTGAATTTTTCCATAAAAAGTAACGGAGCCAGTTTGTACCGCTACATTCCACATCAAATATTTATTTTAAAGAAGTTACATTTGGATGGCATACTGGGGGCACAAGAGGGTGCAATCTGTGCAACACCACCCACCATTTCCACTGCTCATACTCTGATGCCGTTCGCAGCATTCGCCTTGTCACATGGTTTGCCACTCCACATACATTACGTGAGTCATTTCATGAAAAGTCTTTCAGTGTGAATGTAGACCAAATGTCAGTTGAAATCATGTTTCATTCACTTAAATTGCTTGGAATGTGTACGTTTAACCTATGGTGCTTAAAAATAACGGCGCAAACCGGGTTCAAGCATAAAAACAAATCCGCATATGCTAGGGTGCTGATGAAGCCAGATGACATATCTCGGTAATTGGTAAGCTCGCTTTAGACACCACAGACACACCAGTAAGGACCAGTGGCTTAGATACCAGTGCTGGAAATTCGCCAAATGTCAGGATGCTAGTGTTAGGATACTGTTAGTGTTCCACATCGTTGTGAGAGTTTAAAATACAAATCTGGTAAATATATTTCCTGATGGCAGATGCCCAATAAATCTGCATGTAACAAACGTTAAATGTACCTATACATCATGTTATGAATTTAAAGTGTCATTTCAGTCACTGCATATTTAACATGTAACAACACTCATGAGTATATGCTTGTTTATGACTATAGCCTACACAGAACAGCAGGTAGTGTATTTCGGAGAAAAGAGGCTTTGAAATATTTTGAGTAACTTCAGAATAAAACACATTTACGGCATTTATCAGACGCCCTTATCCAGAGCACCTGATACAGTCCTTCAATTTAAGTAATTGTGGGTTGAGGGCCTTGCTTAAGGTCCCAACTGTGGCAGAGGTGGGATTTGAACCCTGAGCCACCAGGTCCAGTGTCCAGGACCTTAACCGCTAGGCTACGAGGGTATAGAACAGAGGCCTTCCTAAGGCAAGAAGGCAACTTTATTTAATTTAACTTTATTTAGCTTGACACACCATATTCAGATTATGGAGTATTAACATTTGAGCAGCAAAGCACATCAGACCAAGAAAGCCAAACCTTTAAATTACATAATGTTTTATATAGATTTTGTTTATAGCTAATAAAATGCATTCCTTCCCAGTTTTAGGGTATCACATGATTCATGCCATACGAGGCAAATGAGTAAAAGTAAAAGTCATAATTTTATCAAGACTCTTGTTTAATCAACTCATTCAACCAGTCTATTAACAGAATGTCATTCATTAGTCCAACAATTAAAATCATATCAAGTTTAAAACAATGTACATGTTACACCCAGATTGGTGTGTTGTTCTTGCTTCTGTTGCTTATATTTTATGCACACACAAGCCAAATTGAACAGCACATTTTGTAATGTAGTGGAGTAAAAAGTATGCTTTGAAAATGCAGTGAAGTCACCCAACATGGAAATACTAGAGTAAAGTACAGATAATTAATATAATGTAAAGTAATTACATTTACTTCCTTACTGTCCTGCACTGATTTTGATAGTAAAGACATTATCTGAATGAACACAATTTAAAAAGCAAAGTGGCTTCTGCAGGCAAAAGTCATTATTAGTTGTGACTGCCCCAAAAAGGGCATCTCGATGAAGCTCCCAGATGCTGCTGTTACACAAATGTAAGGAAACATCAGTAAGGGAAGGTAATTTTTTTTTCTCTGACTGAGAAATAAGTGTATATAATATTGCTAGAACAACAAATCTAATAGTAGCATGGTGGCTTAAGACTTTTGCACAGTATTTGTATTGTATAGTGTGTGATTTTTCTTCTCTGACCTTTTTCTCTCTTTTTTTGTAGCTTGCTATTCTCTGATGCTGTCCTCTTTGATATTTTTTCTCGTTTCCTATTTCTTTAATCTCTCTTTACACCTAGTCTTAATAAAGTAAGTAAATGTTCTGTATTCACTTTCTCACTATGGGGTATTGAATGCATAATGATGGGGGACAAGAAGGTTTGCTGCAAAAATGTTTCATTTTAGCACAAAACAGAATCAAATGGGTTTCTGGATGCTTTGTGTAGCTGTGTGCATGTGCCTGATTGAGTTGATAAAATTATTTTGTAATGTATCTTCTATACTGCTTGCATAAATTAGGGGATTTTTAATTTTGAAATATGAGATTTGATAATAATGAGATACCACCTACTCTTTGTGAGGAGTGTAGAATTGGGGCAGTGCAGGTGGTGCATTGTTAAGGCTGTGAAATCTGAATGTTCAAGTCGGGGGTGAAAACATGTTATAACTCACAAACATTGGAATGAAGATCAGTATTGAAAGAGTACAGTGATCCCTTGTTTATGGCGGGGGTTACGGTGCAGGACCACCCACGATAAACGAAAATCCACGAAGTAGGGACGCTATATTTATTTAAGTATTTATACACCATTTTAGCGGTAGAACTTGCAGTTTAGGTGGCATCGTAGGGCTTGAATGAATTCAGTCTATAATAAAACTTTAACAAACGGCGATTAAAAACTTGTCATGGCGGCAAGTAGCGACTCAGGCGGCCGATGCTCTAGTGTTACTTCTGTTTTTGGTGAGTATTCATCCGGTGAGTAAATACGCTACTGTAGTGTTTTTAACTGTTGAATAATCTATCAACACGCTGAAGTAATGGAACGTTCTCTTTACTTAACACACCATACATCACTCTCGTATCACACATGCTCCATCCATACCGAGCTTACAGCACCAAAATATCCTACATATTGAGTTGATACAACAGCTATTTACTGTAAATCATCATATTTTATCATTTATAACATTCCTTTATTTTTAGAATGAATATTTTTATGAATTTTGTGATTTTATTTTTTTTTTTTACTGTAAAAGTTCTGCGTAAACCTGCGAAACAGCTAAAATATGCAATATATATTTTTTGAAAACCCGCAATGCACCGAATCCGTGAAAAGGTGAACTGCGAAGTGGCGAAGGAACACTGTATTATGAAGCGACAAATCCAGGTTCAAAATTTTGGGCCAATCGTCTATAATATATCTTAAGTTCATTAGATTATTGTTAAAATAACAAATCTAATTTTGGTCTAAAATGTTTGCACAGTACTCTGTGTTGTTTCATACTGCTCCTCCAGTGCATTGTTGTTGGGTTTTGCACATTGGAATCTCACTTGCTTTTGTATCAAACACTCTCTTTGTGATGTGAAAGCAAAGCTGAATCTGAAAAGTGAATGTAAGGTTATGGTGGCTGTCTGTAATCTGTCATTCACAATTAAGATGATACACAGAGTAAATGTGTGGATGAAAGACTTAGCAGTGACGTTTGTGTAAAGACCAGTGGTAGGATTTGCATTCAAGTCCAAGCTCTGTGCTGTCACAGGCGAGAAAGGATGTGTCAAGGACACCAGAGCATTGAAACAGCCTTCCATTCTGAAGCAGTGTTTGCTAAAGTTTTTTTGTTTACCTTCCTGTGAAGGTTAAAAGTGAACAAAACTCAGGAACTGGTTATAGAGTGAAAGCCTGTGGGTGTATCCTGAGCTTTGTTCTGTAGGAGACACTGCTAACTGTGATAAATATCTTCAGACTTTCTTGCAACTCATGACCCCATGAGACTACAGATGAAATTCCAACGATTATGAAATGAGTTTGCTGAACATGCCGTCCTGTGTAGTTTCTTGTTTCGAGATGGAGATGTCTTCTTTTTGACAAAACAACATTTTAAAGAATGAAATGCGTACCTAAATTGTTTTTTGTTTTATTGGCTATTATTATAAAAATTGATAGTGGCACATCATTGATGCAGACAGATTTTTGTTGAGGTGTTTTATTTGTGGTGTTCACAACTGAGGTTTTCCGTATTCACCCTTCATTTCACTCAATTTCTAAAGACGCTTTGGTGCCTTTTCTTCAATTTTACAGCTTCTGGCATTTACACACTTCATTAAATTGACAAAAAGGAGGTTCCAATATATAGCTTGTGCCAAAAAAAAATTATACCATCCATGTGGGATGGAATGTGTATGTAATGTTTAACTAGAGAATTCTTGTACTCTCAGTCAGTGAGAAAACAGGCTGCCAACTTTCCACTGTGATCTTAATCGTATAAAGGAGGAGAAGATTGAATAGACTTTACATAAAATATTGGGCCCTAGATAAAGAAGTCAAGAGAACTTAATTTAGGATCTCCTATTCAGCAAGAATGTATCGTAAATATGAAAATCCCAAACCAATTTATGGAAGTGTAATCATTTTGCATGCGTTACTAAGCTACTGACAACATTGCACAGATTTTGGAAGTAGACTTAAACACGTTACTGAAGCAATGTAAACACATTTGACCCTGCATTCACACATGCAGGCAGCTAGTAGCTGCTGTCTCTTGGAATGGAAGCTGTCCAGCTTCACTAAGAAATGTCAGCCAAAATATATACACTGCTCACAAAAATGAGGGGATATTTCAAACGTAATGTGACGTGATAAAATATAAACTTTTTATTTTATTTTATTTTATGAAACAGGACAATCAGAAAAGCAAATGAAAAGTCAAAAAGTTGCTCAATTATGCAAATGGGATGCAAACTCAATGAAGGTGATTGAGTACCAAGTGACACATTTATGGGCTGAACAGAAGCTTGGTAAACTGGACGAGAGTCCCCCCAGAGTGCCCCTGTGTTTTGGCCTTAAGGTCAAGCTGCAGAAATTGTAGACTCGTTCAGAAGATTGCTTGGACTGCTGGGGCGTGGAATGTCTGGAAGGTTTCCCCTCTGTGCTATGGACACGGACTGGTGCTTTTGGCTCTCCTTCTCTCCCAACCAATGAACTCACCTTCCATTTACTGCTTCTTCCCCAGTCGCATCGTGACGGGTCTGTGTGAGCGCTGTACGTAGCTGCCATAATGACCGGATGGCCGCTCGTTGTTGCTGCCCCCCCAAATCCTTTTTTCCCTCCCCCGTAGCTAGTCTTTCGTGAATGTCATTAAATGTGCTTATGTGCCAATGAGTTTTTTTTTGTGCTCACATACTGTACTCCTCGGAGTATAGTAGATGGGGTGGGGCTTTTTTAAAATCTCCAATCTTTCCCAATGTTTACCGTATTCTAATTTTCCTCAGTTACGTTTTCCAGTCCTGTCTTTCCACCCCCACACAGCACCATGTTATATTGTATGTTTGTAAGGGTTGATGGTTCTAATTTTGCTTTATATTGTACCTGCTACAATGTATATGTGACAATAAACTTGACTTGACATTGACTGTTCAATAGGGAGCATGTTCATCCAAGACCGCCAGAACACACTGACAGTGATGGGGCATGGACAGAATCAGATCGTCCAGCAGTTCTTGTGAGATCCTCCTCTTATTCCTTTGAAATATCCCCTCATTTTGGTGAACAGTGTACTATAATAATTGCATAATGCCATATTACAATACTTCAAGTGTCTTGGAAAAAAAATGTTGCTATACCATTTCAAACCAGGATTGTGGTGTTGGACTGCACTCATGATACATAATTGATATGCAGAATTTTCCAGAGCCAATCAGTAAGGTTTGTCACTTAATGAAGTCATGCTCATTTGCATGGAACAGAGAAAATCTGTTTGAATATCTTGTTGCTGCCCTGTCACTCTTCCACCAAAGAAATTGACAGTTTCCTTTTACAAGTATACAGCTAGAGTTAAACGTCTACTGAGCTCTAAAAAGCTACTGTTAAGGATGGAAAACAAAACCAGAAGTAACATCAGCCTTAGTTAAAATATTAACAATGTTTACTTTAGCAGAGATCAGGATGACAACTGTATTCATCTAAGTGAATTGTTCAATAACTAGTTATCACTGGTTTCCATCTGCTATATCATAATGCATTCAGCAAATGGATAAATGCATAATTCTATGCATCTTTTAGCTGCTAGTGAGGTAAATAATTTACTGCTTTCTGTCATAGTTGCCTATGAAGCAAATATCAAATAAATGTTTTAATGGATGAAATGTAAGATTAAATTAGAAGCCCTTTTGTGGTTCTCTGCTTTCTCATGCAGTCTTCTGTGGGGAGTCATGTTATTAATAAAAAAAGGCTCTGTCAGATAGTTATGGTGAAGACAAACTTCAGTTATATGAATGTCCATAAAGAAAATGGTTGCCAGTTGGGTTGCTTTCAATTTATATTGGTTTCTGGTGGCCAACACATGGGACGGAGCAATCACATTAGAGGATAACATTTTCATACACAGTATGGGTCCAGATTTTTTAGTTCATTTGGTATTAAAACATGATATTTAGTCTTTATGATTCCAAATAACATAAGATTTATTGTTTTAGCAGTAGTACACTGCTCACAAAAAATAAGAAATTTAGAAATATCCCCAAATTGTTGCGAGCAGTATCTAAATACCATAATTACTTCCCTCAGTCCCATACCTATACAAATGTGTTTTCTGTATTAAAAACTTTAAAAGAAGAAAATGAGGCAAACGGCTTCGATAGGCTACATAAAAAAAGTAGCTTGATCAGGATCAATGTTTTTTATTTATTTGTTTTTAATGGGTAGCGACTAATAAACCACTTCTTCAGAAGGGAAAGTGGGTGAAAAGGCAAATATATGGTAAAACTCACAAAGACTGGAAAGAAGATCAGAGGAAAAGAGTATTACTAGGTGATGTATAGAAAGGTTTAGGTCCAGTCGTCAGCAATACGTTATACAGTATATGCTCATTATGCCATCTAATGGTGGCCTAAGAGCTATTGTAATGAGTGTGTTAAAGCAGAAAACGGTCCACTTATGAAATGTTATTTTATATAGTTATTGTCTTAAATGCTTTATGTCATTGATGATAATGATTTCATGCTTCACAGTGGGCTGAGGACAACATCTCAACCATAGCAATCATTTTCACTTGTTTTCACACTTCTCTGGCATGACTGTCTTCATGTTGTTTCTTAACGGTGTGTTAGTCTGGCATCAACACCCTCTTCTTCAGCCCCTCAGAACAACACAAAGCATTTCACATCACCTGATATCCGAGAAGCCTTGTAACCTGGTCTGCCTCACATTAAAGACTTCCTGCAGCATAATTCTGACCCCTTAATTTCACACAGTCTCTTTCCCCTCCCTCCCTTTGTTTACAGCGTCCATCTTCTAGCCTTTGTTGACCGCCCTTTTTTTTATCAGCTATTTCACAAACAGTCCATCCATAGTCCCGTATCTCCCTCTTTTTTTTTTTTTTTTTTTTTTTTTTGAAACCCTATTATTTGTTTACCCAGCAGGGATGAAAAGAGAAGTATGGGTGGGAATAACAAAAGCCTGGCAATAAAACCATAATAGATGGCATGAGCAGACGTATGTGGACTTTTAATTAGACATTTGTTCTTTCTCTTTGACATTTGTGTTTCCCTGGCTGGTTACTTGTAGTAACGATAAAGAATTTGCAGAAACGCTTGTGGAGGTGACATTGATTCTTGCCTCTCAACAGGAAGTCCCGACCAGTATTGTTGCACAAATGTTTTGCTTGCAAATTCATATTAAAAACATCGTATTTTGTGATAAGCCCCTTTCTTTTCTCAGTAGTGTTAAATACAGTCTGACGCACAATTTGAACGACTATCACATCCATTTTCAGTTTGTTTGAATATCTTCTTTGAAAACCATGTTGTTTGTCTGGATTGTTCCCTCTTTGTGCCTTAACGTATTTAGTGGGCATATTTACATTTAATTGTCCACAGTTAGTAACCACATAGTTGGAAGCACACCTCCCAAAATGCAGTAGCGCTAATATTTCATTTTATTTGTGTCTTTTAGGAGTGATAAAGCATTGTAAAGCACAGATGCACATTGTGGAGGTGGAAGGTGATTTGTATTAATTATGCTGTATGCAATTGTCAGCTCTGTTCGACTGTGACTGACTGATTAAGGTCACTTGGTCGGATTAAATATTGCTCTGTGATGCATTCTCAGTTGTCTGGTAATGCTGTGCTAAAATATTGTAAGGTTTCACTAAAGCTTACAATGCTAATAATCAATTGAATTGAATATGCTGGTTTCTGCTTGCTTCAGTCTTCTTTCCCATTAGTTCCATACCACTACTAACCAGCACACATGGAGCATTGCTTCCTATATGGTAGACATGTATACTCTGATAACAGTGGGGCCACGGTGTAATTGAGTGTCCAAGAGAGTAACGACTTAACATTGAGGACAGAGTCACTGAGCTTGAAGCAACAACTGTCAAGTTCAGTGAGTGTGGTTGAAATATCCTATTGTACTCATAGCAAGAGTCCACATGGTTTTAACTGTGTGAAAGTCTACTCTGTGTCGTCCTTACTTTTCCCACGCATGGACAAGGGTGACTGAATGACTGAGCCCACCAGTGAAATTTAAACCTTTATTTTATTTAGCATAAAATGTCATTTTAGGGGTGTAAAATTTCAAAGACAATAAATATTGAAATTTTCTGGGACTTTATCGATAATTAGATGATGTTTTGGCAGTGTATACCTTTTTTGTTGAATCATCCTACTAAGGTTTGCTGAGTGTGTTGGTGTCAAGCACTGGCGACTCATAGTCTTTATATTCGGTTTGTAGATGCAGAAATAAGCTAGCTGTTGAGCTGTCTTCAATGGAACTGATTTCTAACATAGTTTTCCATGTTTTAAACAGTATCCACCTTTTCAAGAACAAATCACCTCCATGAACATAGATTGTGTGGCAGGTGGTGTCTGTATTTTGTCTCCTGGAGTTTTGTTTACTCACTTTTAACTTCGGTGACGCTGGCACGCTCCATGCACCCGGCGCACATGCGCAATAGTCTGTCCTACCTGGCTAGCACCAACTATGTGAGGTGTTTTTGACTGTTATAGTCAAATATCATTCTAAAGGTCAGCTCACAAATCATGAAAATTACATGTAAATATATTTTGGGGGAGATATTATCCTAGACGATGCATATTGCACACCCCTAGTTTATATGAATAGTCATAATAATTTAAATGAACAGTTGGAAAAAAAACAAACACCATATTTTTATGCTTCTTTTTGTTATAATTTACTGGACTTGGCATGGACTCCACATGTTTGAGCAAAATCTGATGATTTATGTTATACCAGCTGGATTTTGCGATATTCCATGTGATGTTTCTGAACACATTACTTTGCGTGCCTATTTAAATGCTTAATGGATTGTAAGTCAGGTGATCTGTGGAAAAAAGCCTTAACATCCAGCACTCCTTGATCTTAGTGGTAGGTGTGTAATGGGTACTAGCCTACTGCAGTGCTGCTACAAAGGTCCTAACAGGCATTGCCACTAGTGATCTCAGCCATTTGGCTTCCATTATATCTTTTCATATACAATTTATGATTCACAGTGCTGTTACAGCTGGCGATAATTTAGGATAAGTATGGGTGAAATCACATACAAAACATTTGCGACACTGTAATGACGTTCTTTCAAAATGGTTTTCACTCCGTTTATAGAACTGTCTATTGTTTGTGTTCTCTCCATGAGTCTAGAAAAGCATGGGTATTTTATGACTTTGTATGGCATTCAATATATATTTCCAAGTCTTTTTTGCATACAGAAGTAGCAATTTCCAGACCATTAGAAATTTTCTTATTGTATCAAAGTGTCTGGTTATCTGGGATAATTTTTTGTGTACTCTTAGCTTGAGCTTTCTTTAGCAAACTTTCTATAATATCAAAATCGTTTTCAACCCATTATTCTTTTATTTACATTGCAGTAGCATAAAAAGACTAGCAATATCCGGTCAATGTCCATTTCTTTTTTATAGAACACATTACAGTCGCATATATGCATGTAAATATGAGTTCTGGTCACTTTTGTGCTTGTGATTAAAATGCTGCAATTTATTATAAACCTTTAGTAGTTTCATATTCTTTTATCATTATAATTGTTGGCTGTGGTGGCCTAGCTATTAAGGTAATGGACTGTGGACCAGATGGTTCTGGGTTCAAATCTCAGCTCTGCCATGGTTGGGCCCTTGAGCAAGACACTTTACCCCATAAATAGCTTGGATTGTAATACTGTATCAGTTGTAAGTTGCTCTGCTAAATGACTAAATGTAAATGTGATTCCTAAGAAAGCTTCTTCCTTGCAGCCGAATATTGTCCTGAAATCCGCCCTCGCTCTTTTGGATTAAAATTTGTTTTTATCCTCTTTGCTTGAGGTCCTCATTAGCATTCCAATTCTGATAGAAGTTGATTCATTGAATGATGTATTAATTGATTCATTAATCTTGTCGCAGTAGAAGCGAAAGGTTGTAATCCCCTCCATATGCTCTGGGCCTGTCGGCCGAACAAAAGCCCCCCGTGAATCTCATATCTGTACATCCTGCTACCACAACTCTGATATTGACCTCTTTTTAGTTAGAATTCAGAAAGGTTACTAAATAATTGGCATCTGGTGTACAGTGCGGTGTACAGAACCCCTCATTTACACCATTTATTCCAGATATTTTTATTAGTTAAATTAGCTTTCCTTGTTCAGATGTATGAAACTGTTTGGATTTACACTCTGTACAGTGTAGCGTTTACCGCGGTGCCGTTATCTGTTTAAACGTGGCGACGTTTCCCTCGGTTTAAAATTACAGATTGCACTGTATTTACACCTGCAGTTGCTACACAACACTTTCCTCCATGTCTCCAGGATTGGCTGCCATGCTGCAGTTAGAGTTAGAGTTAGAGTTTGAAGAATTGTTGGAGGCGTAGGCTTGCAGGTAGCCCTGCATCAGGACATGACTGTACTGCTCGCTGGCTGTGCTGGATGTGCTAGCAGTGGACGCGCAGTGGACCAGCATGCTGTGCAGTGACTGACTGCGACGGGTCCAGATGACGCTCAGTCGCTTCGCGTAACTGTAGCACGTAGTGGGGGTGATTTCACCGACGTCAAAGGAACAGCTGCGTTTGGCCCCCGGTACTTGCCTCTCTCCAGGCTCCCAGTCCAGTCTTCCCTCCTCTCCTGCCTGCCCTGCCTGCGTAAGGGCCAGTGATGCTAAGGAATGCCTCTTTCCCCTAGATTTGTCTTTTTCTTTCTCTAGAGACTTCCGCAGTTTCAACTTGCAGGTGTCCTTCCCAGGGTGTGGCAGGGTGTGCGCTATTTTGGATGGCGAGTAGTACAAAGTCACTCTTTCACACTCTGGTGCAAATGAGGGACCTGGAGCTGATTTCTCCTTCTCTAGCTCCAAGTCTCTGCTCTGACTGCAATGGGGCTCTGGGTTCTGTTTGTGCTCTTTATGCTTGGCTTTGGCCTGCACTGGTCTGTGCTGAGTCAGCACCCTGTTCGGCAAGGCGACCATCATCGTGCTGTTATTTCCGTTAGTCTGGGCATACACATCCACCCCTTTAGCAGACAGGAACTCCCCTGACTGGTTGGCATAGTCTCGACAGTCAGCGCAGACTCTGTGTCGCATCATCATAGCCACAGTGAAGACGAGCAGCGTTACCACCACCACCCCACCCACCATCACGGTCAGAGTGCCACCCAGGAAATGAGCTTGTAAAGAGCGGCATTCTGGGTAATCCTCATTTGTGCTGAACTTGGTGCAACCTAACACTTTGGTGTTAGATAAGGTGGAGATGCCGTCATCAAATATAGCCAACACACACAAATTGTAGTCGGCGCTGGACACCAGATTTTTCATTGTGAAACTGTTACTGGTAGGAGGCAGGATTCTGCAATGAAAGAAGAGAGAAAATTACTTTGTGACATGTACAAAGCAAAAAAGAATAAAAAAATACAGTACAGTACAGCGTATATACAATCAAGTTGAAATGTTGTATGAAACATAAATGAAAACACAATACAATAATTTCATGTCTTTATAATCCTTTTCAACTCGTATTCTATTGAATATGCTACAAAGACAAGACATTTAATGTTCAAAAATAAACTTTGTTTTTTGCAAATATTTACTTATTTTAAATTTGAAGCATGCAACACGTTCCAAAAAAGTTGGGGGAGGGCAAAAAAAAATTGAGGAATGCTCAAAAAACACCTGTTTGGAACATTTCACAGGTGAGTGTTATGGGTATAAAGGGGGCATCCCCGAAAGGCTCAGTCGTTTAAAAACAAGGACAGGGCGAGGTTTACCACTTTGCGAACAACTGTGTGAGCAAATAGTTCAACAGCTTGAACAACGTTTCTCATCGTGCGATTGCAAGGAATTTGGGAATTTCATCATCTACAGTCCATAATATTATCAAAAGATTCAGAGAAATCTCTGCAAGCAAGCAGCAAGCCCTCAGGTGGCACCGCATTAAAAACCAACATCATTCTGTTACGGATATTACCACATGGGCTCAGGAACACTTCAGAAAACCATCGTCAGTGAACACAGTTCATCTCTCCATCTACAAGTGCAAGTTAAAACACTGCCATGCCAAGTGAAAGTCAATGTATGAGCAACACCCAGAAACGCTGCTAGCTTTCCTGGACCTGAGCTCATCTTGGATAGACGGAAAAGTGTCTTGTGGCCTGACGAGGCCATATTTCAAATTATTTTTGAATATAATGGACGACGTGTCCTCCAGACCAAAGGGGGAAAAGGACTTTCCAGGTTATTATCAGCGCTAAGTTCAAAAGCCAGCACCTCTGATGTTATGGGCTGTGTAAGTGCCCAAATCTGTGAATTTACACAGATGCTAAAAGGTACATACAGGTTTTGGATCAACATATGCTGCCATTCAAGCAACATCTATTCTGTTTATATCAGCAAGACAATGCCGAGCCACATTTTGCACAAGTAACAACAGTCTGTCTTCATAGTAAAAGAGTGCCGGTACTAGACTGTCCTGTCTGCACTCCAGACCCGTCTCCTGTTGAAAATGTGACGTGTGAGCACATGTAAACACATTCTCTAATATACGTTGGGATATGTTCCAACTAATCCATCGTTAGTTGGATCGTAATTTATCGTAAAGAGAGGAGTGTGTGACCCCAGCTTTTCCTTACTGTCTGGAAAATGTCGTTAAAAGGCCCAGTTCTTTTCTGGGATGCACTTGGTGGGAGTAAAAAGAACGTAAAACCATTTAACATATATGATGGATGGTTCTCACCCCTTACATGTGTCTCTGGCAGTACTTGGCAGCTAAAGATGTGGGTATATATGCAGTAGTTGAATATATTTATACACACATTGGTGTGTATGTATAGATCTATCAGTGTATACACCGGTGCTATTTATTTTGTATTCTATTTATGCCGCTGTAATCTGTACATTTTCCTGTTGTGGTAGTAAATCTACATTACTCAGCATTCACCACTCCCACCACATGACTCCCTAGATCAAACACTGCTCAATACAGGAGAGCATACCTTAAACATGCTTAAAACATTTACATGAATCCACAATCAGACATTTCACTTTTATGGAGTTTTTCCTTTCCATTGTCACCCTAGGCTTGTTCCGGACTAGACAACTAGACTAGAAAATTGTGAAGGTGCTTTGAGACAATGCTCCACTATAAACAGTGCATAATAAGTCAATTTGGCTTAGATGTTTATTAGATATACCAATGTTTTAGCAGTGATATAATGGCCATGTATAACTCTTTCTCTGTCTCATTATTAGAAGCAGAAAAAAACAGACAACAAATCTAATGGTGGACTAAGACTTTTGCGTGGTACAGTACATCCAGGGACAGCTCAAGTGTGTTGTCATGATCTGAGCTGAGAGAGATGGGAGCAGCTGCTGTTTTGTAGTGAAAACAGTCTAAATCAATACAATGCAACAATGGCCTGTGCAGTTAAGAAAATTAAGTAGAATTCACGAAGAAAAGGCTTTAAGAGGCTCGTTCTTGCAAAGGACATTTTTGCAGTGACATTAAACCTCTTTTTTTTGTCTTGCTGTTTGTCTGAAGGAGTAGTCATTAAAATCTCGAGCTCCTGTCGATGAGAAGATCTTTAATGCACCACTCCAACTGTGTCTGCTGTAGTGCAGTTGTGTGCTAGCACATTTAGAAAGACACATTCATGGTCAAACAAGGTTCAGATATGGGCAATTAAATGGTGAATGCTTCCTTACATTAAAGGCCTTGAGACATGTTGATCTGCGCCATGCAGACTCCAGTCTTCTCTCTAACATCTGGTTCCTCCTGACCAACTTTCTTCAAACAGTTCTATGTTAATTATTGTTAATAATTTATGGCGCCGCTTGGGTGGCATGGAGACAGTTTCACAGCCCACCATCACTGTGACACGGTTTTTAGTCCCATTGGCGCATTCTGGGCATTGGGTGGCTTAGAGTCACGACTGGCAGCGTCTTCAGACTACATATGTGTTGTTGCCTTTGTATTAGCTGGATTTAATGCAATGTCTTTAAATACATCTAGAACTGTACTACAGGTACATATTCATATATAAACTCCTTTGTTTGCATTCAAGATGAATGCCCATCCTGATCAGGGACTAATTGTAGTAATATTTAAAGCCTGTATTTCTAGCCTCGACTGTTGTAGCAATACTATGTTCTGAATGAGGTCTTTAAAAAAACTTACAGTATTGCTTTATGGCAAATGAGGTGAATATTATTTCCCTGTCCTAGATTCAGGAAATTGAGTCTAATTAAAAATATTCACAGAAGGCTCCTTTTGGCAACACATTGCCTCTTGCCCTCAATGCAAGTAAAGCAGGAAGTGAGTAGTATCATTACTCCATATTCTTGCTAAAAGTCCGGGCGTTCCTTTAGGGGATTCTGAGTCAAAATGGCTGTGCATTGATAGCCTATTTCTTAATAACTGATCATCAATGCCTTGGGGCTGCAATGGCACTCATTGCCCTGCTCAGCCTTCCACCGGCGAGCGACTGATGAAAGAGGAGAATAAACTCGAGCTCTCGCCCCCTCTCTATATTTATCACTGTCTTGCACAGATTTTTCTTCTCCCTTTCACTGTGCATTATTGATTCCCATAATAGAGCGTCAAATGTATATTGCTCTGTAGTAGTTCCATTTTCAGCCATTATGTCATGGTGCGTTTTAATGGCGAAGCTATTAAAAATGCATCATTCGATTGTACTTGCTGTTTTCGCTATATCCCGATTGCTGCATGCGATTTGGGGGGTGTCTGCCTGCCTGCCTGTCTGTGTGCACGTGTGTGTGCAGACAAATTGTGGGTTTAAATGTGCTGGTGTTTGAACACCCTGCAGAGTTACTGAGTATGACAAGATGGAGGCTGAGATCCCATGAGCGAATGGGATCGGTTAAGAGAGAATACACCGATGGCTGGGTAGAGTTTATTTTAGGCACCTTGTGTAATGCACTATTGAAACTGTCAGTGCTGGTTTGTGAGCATTTGGATTAAGCTCATGTTGTATTAAAGTCCAGTAAACAGAAAAGGTTAGCTCTGTCCTGGTCCTTTTACTGCCATTTCTTTTCTTTCTGCTTCCAATCCGTTCCATTTCAGTTAGAGTAATAGCTTGTGACACCATTCTAAACTCTATAATTTGTGCTCTTTTAAAGAGTTCATTCATTGTTTTCCAGCAGTCAGTTGACCTCTTTCACTCCAGTAAAACCTTCACATGGTTCAAAATACTAAAACATTTCTCAATTACTATTAGTCATAAGTAATCCCTATTGTTGCCATTTAAACCTGTAAGGAAAAAAAATCACAGTTAAAATGTTAAGTAACAATCATTACTTTCCCTTTGAGCTACACATTCGTAATTTCAGCAGTGGTGATTATTTATCACCAGAAATAACTTGGACTGGGATCAAAGATTGTCATTTTATTTTGTTAAGCCAAGTTAGGCTTTTACTTATGCTAATAGCTTTAAATGGGATTTTTTTTTTTAATGTACTATGTTTGTCATTTCAGCAGTAGAGATGACTTAGTACCTAGTAACTGAGAAACGTTTTGTTACATTTTTAGCACGTTTGTTTTAGGACATTAGGGCCTGTTAAGCTTTGTTCATGTTAAATGTTTTAGACTCTCCTGCCTATTTAATTTTGAATTATTCCCTAATATTTGTGAGCAATATATAAAAACAGATATTTATACCTAACTGTTTGGCACATTTTTTCCGTCCTTTTGGAATTGCAACTTGGGTTAGGGATCAATAAGAACCATAATAGATATGCAGAGTAAGATTTGGAAGAATAAAATATCAGTGATATTAACCCTACTTGTCATAAGCACTGATCAATTAAGGTAAGCTTAAGTTCTTACCTGTAAACGAGGACGTCGTCGGCTGTGCTGTTGTACTGAATCTGGTACATCCACACCAGGTAAGGCATTGAAGTTCTGCCCATATACCAGTGCACCTGGGCAGAGTTAGAAGTCACATCCTTAACTCCTACCAGTCTCTCGTTTCCAGTATTAATACTGCTGCTTCCGTCCTCTCCCTCCCCTCCGGTCAGATTCCTCACTGTTACTATACCTCCTGCAGCCCCTCCTCTACCCGTACTGATATCAGAGGCACCAGGATCTCGATGGCTAATAAGTGACACTGTTCCATTGCTTCGGTGAGGCAGTGGAATGATCTTCAGGTCGACCTGCGCAGTGGACTCACCAGCCGCGTTGATAGCGATGCAAGTGTAAGCTCCTTCATCTCTCGCACGTGTTACTAGGAAGTCCAGCGTTCCGTTATAATATGAGCGGATGCGGCTGGAGTTGGCCATTATTCGGTCATCTGGGGATACCCAGTGAATAACTGGCTCAGGGTCACCGAGAGCACGGCACTTGAGTGTAGCCCTCTGCCCCTCCAGGACCCACAGCTTGTTGGTATTGCGCGTGATCAGCGGAGGCTCGCATATGAACTCCTCCTCTGGAATAGACCAAAAGTAACGTCCAGCCAGGTGTGTAGGTGTGGCGCAGGTCTCCATATCATCCTCACGGATCAGCCTTCTCAACCACAACAGCTCACAGTTACAATGGAGCGGGTTCCCTCCAAAATTCAGACTGATGATGGCATTGTAGGGCGTTGGGCTGACTACCCCGATTTGAGACCGGGAGAACAAGGGGTCAGGAGGAAGTGTCTGCAGCCTGTTTGAGGTCATATCCAGACGGGAGAGCTTGTAAAGCTCGCTGAAGGAGCCCTCGGCAATCTGGTCTATGAGGTTGTGATCCAAGTTGAGAGTGTTTAGACTGGCCATGTTTTGGATGGCTTCCCAGGGAACCCTCCTGAGGTTGTTGTAGGACAAGTCCAGGTCTTCTAGTGTTATCATGAAGTCGTCGAAGGCATCGCCCGAGACATCTGTAAGCTGGTTGTTGTTTATGAAAAGATGCTGAAGGTTGAGAAGGCCTGTTAGATCCTGAGGTCCTACCACAGTCAGCCGGTTAGTGTCCAGATGAAGCGAGCGCAAGCTTTCCAAATCGGCGAAGGCCAGCGGACGCAAAGAATGGATTGTGTTCCGCGACAGCGTCAAATCCACTAATCCAGTCATGTTGGCGAAGTCGGCCCCACCCACCTCCAGAATGTAGTTGTCAGCCAGTCGGAGCTCCACAGTGCGACGGTCAATGTTCGGCGGGACAAACAACAGACCTTTGTTCACACAGAGCGTGCTTAATGACTCGGACAGATTCCGGCACACACAGTGGAAGGGGCAGATGGAGACCATGCCCCACGTTTCACCAGCCATCACGCCTGGACTATATGCCAGCAGCACATAGCTCAGAAGTCCTAACCAGAGAAAAGACTGAAGGCTGGAATCTTTTTTCGTGTCTGGCAGTTGAATCCTTATGCTTGGTGGGCACAGCAGTCCTGGGCTTGACATGATAGATTTCTTTATCCACAGACCTGTGCAAAGAAGATAAAGCACAGTGTCAGCCATTTGATGTCTGCAAATCACCTGAAGTACTGGAATTACATCAAATGGATTTATGTCAAATCTGTAAATAATGGAACAACTTGTTCTTATCAATAGTAGCGGGCCAATTTCTGTCTGAAATCGCCATATTGATAATCCATGGACCTTCTTTTCCATTTACAGATACTCAGCACAAATGTAGTTGTCCATTAAATGCCATTGTGCTGTGGTGATGGACCAGCATGCTCATCCTGCTTGATTAATTTATCTGTGTATGAATTCAGAGTGGAAGCACTACAGAGCTCACATACTAACTATACAGCACTGCTCATTTATGCCTTGCATGTAATCTTTGGGCAGTCGCTTGGATTGCTAAGCGTTTATCACCACACAATTGTAGTAATAACATAATGTGATAAAATGGAGTAATGTGAATTAGAGGTGGCACCTATATGATTGCCAGAGACCAGTTTTGTGTAAACTGCAGCTCGCAGCTGTGAGATTGGCTGATTGTTATTGTCTGTTTTTCCTTGTATCTATTTTTTTTGTCCGTTCACCACAATGCTTCTACAGTAGCCTGATTTGCTCTATCGCTTTGAACTCTTAACTCTGCATGTGTGCAAATGCTGTGTCATGGCATCATATTAGGCACCATGTATAATGAAGCAGGATAGAGTTTGAGTCAGATTAAAGCCCTGTGGATCTTAAAGCAGCATTCGAGCTGGATGATGCTTGAGTGGACTACCGATGCCATTTGGAGTTTTAGGCTTCTTTTTGTTTATTAGACTTTTGGTATCATCTCTACATTTACGTTATACATTTACAGCATTTAGCAGACGCCCTTATCCAGAGCGACTTACAAGTCAAGCAATGGTGGGTTAAGGGACTTGCTTAAGGAGCCAACTGTGGCAGCTTGGCAGAGGTGGAATTTGAACCCAGGACCATCAGGTTCATTCAAGTCCAGAATCCAGGACCTTAACCGCTAGGCTACACCAGTCCCACTTAAGAGCATTAGAAGGCTACAGAGTGGCTTCTTTTGGGACGGTTGGGTGTAGATTGGATGGAACATCAATGAATCGACGTAACGCTAAATGTTTCAAATGAGCCAATTAGATCACAAATTGACTACTTATTTGACAGCCTTGACTTTTTCTTTCTAACATTGAATGACAAGGTAGTTCAGTAATAAATCACTACTGATGATTTAAGTTACGTGCCAAACTGGGATTTCTACTTTGAAAACTGTCTCACAAGCACAGAATGGAATTCACCTGACAGTTGTTTGCTGAAGTGGGGAGTGGGATGTGGGAGCACATTTTTGGACGAACCTTATTAGTCTGTGGCCAAACAAGAGTTAAAATAGCTCCCTATGCTGCCCATTCTGTTCCAGACAAAGTCTCCTGAGGCTTCCTTCAATATTACAAAGGCGAATCCAGTGAGAGATCACTGAGGAACATGGCGGTGGCTCTGAGATTCCAAACATTGGTTTATTTTATCTTTCTCTTCTTATTTGCTTTCATTCCATCTTCATCCCAGGTGAATAATCTAACCCATTAACGGCTGACTGTCACGAATATCATTACCCTTAATCCATTTGTTCATGTTCCCTGGAATACCCTTGATATTTGCATACAAGCTGGGAGTAGAGGTGCAGGTAGTCCTTTCCTCTCATTAATTGTTCATCCATATCAGATAAATCGCTGTAATCGGTGAGTACCCTCTAAATGTGGGTCATTATTCAAAACTGTCCCAGCAGTGATAAGGATCTAGTTTGCAAACAGCATCAGTCCTCTGACTGCAAGATGAGATCTGGTTAAAATAATAATAATTTAAAAAAAAACAGTATTATGGATTGAATCAGTGACTGGGGCAAGGCTCTTTTTTCGTCGCTTCAGATGGTCTGTAATTTGCCTACAGAATCTCAGCAAAAACCCGATTCAGACTTTTTGCGACATAGGACTGTTAAATGTTGAGAAATGAGATACGCTAAATTTGACTCCTTTACATTGGAATGATGGAGAATATTAATGAGTAAAAACAGATGCCTTAAAGCACATAATCTAATTAGGCAAGCTCCTGATGTTGTTCGGCCCCCATAGGCTCTGACACAACTGTCTGATGGCACATGCATTACAGGCTTATGGAACGTCTGTGAAACTTCAGTTTTTCCCTCTGTGAGATTGGTCGAGATTATTTCTATGCCTCTATCTTCAGTGTACCCATCGTAGAAGACAGACAAATAGGAACACAGACTCACCTTATCATTGCCCGACGTGAACTCCAGATAGAGCTTATAGTTCTTTCCAGTCTGTTACTAAAGCTCAACCGTCCACATTAGACTTTTTACCACTAAGCCTCCTTGCATCCCTGTCCCAGTGCTGTCTCTGTTCTGTCATGTAGACAAGTCTGTCGGAGCTGGGTATCACTCGAAGAGAGAGAATTCAGGGAGAGGCTTCAGTCGTAGCTTCTGCCTTTCAGTGGTTTAATTTGCTGCTTTGTATTTACATCCTGATCCCATTCCTGTTTTTCTTGAGCTGCTCTGTCTTGTGGTTTTTGGTGCAGGGAGTGTGTTGGTGTCTGCATCTATCTCCGACTGCAGCGTTTCTGCTAAAGCCGAGGGTAGAGCGAGATGTAGAGAGAGCGGAGTGGGAGGGAGGCAGAAATGGACAAGGGGAGGGGGTTAAAGAAGAGGATGAAACCTTCATGGTTTGCAAAATAAGCGCAAAAGAAGAAAAGAGAAAGCTGAACAGTGCCAAATGGATTCAAATTAGGATGCACAGATTTCGTTTGATACAACTGCAGCTGTGCCCATCGCCTGATACTCCACACTCCTAAATATTAATGATTGATCCAAAGGCCACAGGAATTCCATTGGGGTATATGGCATCATAAAGTACCAGGACATCAGTCTGCCTCTGCCAAGAAACAAAATGGGTAAATTAAATAAATAAGATTCTGTTATTGCCATCTCGGTAACCTGTTCTAAACCCCATAGAAAACCTGAGGGTTGAACTAAAGTCTCTAAGTCGTCTAAGTCTCGTCCCGTAACTACTTGTAAGAGATTAGAATGTTAGACTGTGTGTTTTGTATTTTATAGACCTATTTGTATTTATTGTACGTTTATCTGCACTGTGTTGCATTGTTTTGCACTTTGTGTTCTGTGTTGCACCACGATCCTGAAGGAATGTTGTTTAGTTTTAATATGTACTTGTACATAGCTGAAATGACAATAAAACCTCTCTGACTAAAGAGGAGAGTACACAAGACTAGACATAGGGTCCAAATTCCCAGCTCTGTATTCTCCAAACTTAGAACACACACACACAGTGCTGTTTGTTTGATAAGTTGAGGTTGTACCAAAAATCAAATCCCAGGAGTGCCAATAATGTGGCCCATGTGGTTTTGTAAAAAATAATTATTTCTTTCTGTTTTTGTTTTTTTTCCATTAAACTAAATTTACCTCAGTTAAAGGTTTTCTAATGTTGTCAGGGTGAGATGAAACTAATGTCTTTGAACTTCTTTTATTTTATTTTTTTATTTTTTTTAATTTTATACTTGTGTAACTAAAGTTGTGCTAATAATTGTGTAGGACATGGTACGTGCAAATTCTGTGCTCCTCAATACACGGATATTGACTCTTAACCTCTGTTGATGGCATCAGTGATTCCTGCTTATTATGTTTTCTTGAATTAAGTTAGAATTTGATGTTGTAACACTGTCCCTGACTCACTCAAATGTTCATTTCAATGTTTGGATTCCTATTCCCACTCACTCCATTTTTTTTGGACTGGTGTTTTAAGGTGAGGAAGGCGAGTCAGTCACAACCAATCTCAAACTGGGCTATATATAGAGAGATATTGAGAGAACACAGCAGAGCACTGATCTGCTCGTCCTAGGCAGCTGTCAGACGGGTCCAGTGTTCAGCCTCGTCCTGTCTCCTAAGTTGAAAACAGACCTGACAAACTTCTGCTTCATTTTCTAGCACTTACTGTAACTCAGACTCCAATGTCCTGCTGAATAAGAATAAAAATTCATACCAGAAAAACTGGAGTAGAAATGGTGTCCCAGCACAGTTTTCATGTATTGTCCTTCGGGAAATGCTTTCTAACTAATAAAAACGTGTTGTTTATATATTAGGCTGGTTTAACAGCACTAAGTATTTTTCACATGAGGGTTCAGTCCTGTTGTTGTTGCTTTGTGGCTTGTGAACCATGTCTACAGTACCACTTAAGGCCAATCTACTGTGGGATTTGCTAAACTCTTATGTTACAGAGTGAATTTCCTAGTATTTCAGTTGCCTGATTTTGAATCCCAGTGGTGCCTTTCATAATTGGTCATGTCTGTGCGAGTGGCGGCTAGACTGGGCGAGTAGACTTTGTACTTGTTGACCACTGGGGTGCTGTTTAGGACGCTATACTGTTTGTCCCTTAGGATCCCTATCAAATGTGTTCCTTGGGGATGCATAGATATGCACATAGGCACCATTTAACAACAATACGGTCATGGTCTGTTTGCTTTAATGGCAACAGGGATTACAATAGCAAATAATCTGCAATTTTAACTCTGGACACTGCATACATAAATGGCTGGATAAAGTAAGAAAAAGGTTTAGCTTGTTTTTTTACTGCCAAAAATGACTTATGTCATCCTTTGTTCCATTGCTAAGAAGGGACTTGCTCCATTATAAATAACTAGAAGTGTTGAGTACTGGTTATTTGAGCGCTGTGACTTCTTACTAGTAGTTCTGCACTGGATTTACCTACTTTACTTATAGCTTTGAAATGTGATCTTGCATTGCCTGTTCTGGAAATTAGTGTAGTCTCACGAGTGGACTCATTCCAGTTGCGTGCACCCAGTGAGGTACATATATATTTATTGTGCATGTTTTATTTTTCTTTCATTGTATATGTTATTGTTACTGTGTGCTTGTAACTGACAAAATACAGTGCTATTTTTTCCTGTAGGTAGTAAGACGAGACCGGTAACAGTTCAGGTGTCTTATGCTGCATAGGTGGAAGCGTTCCAGTTAAATTTTCTTGCGAAAATACCCTTTATATTCTCTGTAGTATATAAAGACTATGTGAACTATATAAATGTCTGGTCAGCAAACTTTTTCACAGAACTTAATTTGGTCGTTAATTAGCGAATACCTGTACGGAAATAGAAAACGTTTTTCAAATTAGTAGCTGCTCTTGGCACAAGTCATTAAGACGAGATGGCAGCTACACATAAAAACGACAAGCCAAGTTTACAGCTTTCTAAATCTCTCCTGAAATGAAAAACTGTTGTTTATGGGGTTCAGGAAATGTATCAACGACTTAAACATACACAATGTTTATGTAGAATGTGTAAGTGTTTTTAGACCTCATTAAATCCCTTTAATTTGAATGAGAGCTTGCAAGCATTCATGGGTAACTAAGTTGCAACCAAACTATAGTGAGCCATTCAGTAAAGCCTGTGTTATCTTCTCTGCAGCTGGCTTATTCCCTAATTAAGAGGTATTTACACTGTGGGACAGGCCCCCTTGTGGGTGCACAGAATCGTTTTGGGGGGATGGGTTTTTTAGCTGAATGTTCTTGTTAATAAATGTAAATATATTATATATATTGCAATATTATTGCTTCGAATTATGGAAATTCACCATATGGATGGGAAGCTCTGCCAAAATTGTTTACAATAACAATTGCCTTATTTGCGCTTAGCAAATGTGAAGCACCTCATTGACCGGACTACTGGCTAGTTAACCGAACTCCTCAGGCAAATTGCACACACATTTGGATGGTGTATTGGCTCAGTTGGACACCTCAGAGCAAGCAAGTTCAAGGGTTCAATCCCAGTGACCTGGGTTTTTTTTGTGTGGCTTCTCATTATATCTGTGTTGGTTCACTTCAGCTTTCTCCCACACTCCATTAGTATGACTAGTATGCCCCACATGTCTACTCTTGATGTAACCTTGTGCATATGTCACTAAAATGGTCCTTGATGCTGATAGGGATATTAAATAAATCCAAATAAACCAACATACAAGCACACACATTTTCTCCCAAAATACTTGTACAAGTTACCAGTTCTTAACATTAGCTAAGCTATGCTTGTCATATTTATCAGTCACTCCGTGCCTTTATCAGCCATAATTTCAGCAGCAGTAAAAATGATCTCTCATTTAGTTGCACAACTGAAATGTTCCTGTGCAGTGCTCAGGAAGAACTTAAGCCTCGACGGTGATGGGCTAGCCCATGAGAGCTCATGTTCTAACCCACCCTCCCACTAACTAGGTCAGCTAGAGCTTGTGGTTGCCTCTTTGGGTCCAGTGTTCCATTAGGGGTGTTGAAACTGGCGTATGCATATTTGGCACTATGCCATTTGGAATGTGGGCATGCCATCTGACCACATTGTGGTTTGCAGTTATTTACAGCTCAGTCAGGTGGGTAAATAATCTGTCCTTTTGACCTGCTTGCAGCTATACCTGTCCTGTTTGCCAACCTGTAAGACTGAATATGATTTTTGACTATAGGTTAGTTTATGGATCAGTGAAATAAATAATCTGTTATGTATCAGCAAAGGGCGTTCTTTTGACAGTCTGTGATGCAAGGTCATTTTTACCATGCAGGCATGTGGGATTCTGTCAGTTTGGGAGTCAAGTGATGTTTCAAGCCCTTGTCTTTTAAACTTAACCTTATCTTCTTATCTTCTGATCCTTAACCACCTTGTTGTTGTTTTCATCTTAAGGCTGTTACACACACAGCACATTTATTGTGTGATGCATTAGGACTGCAGTAAATGCATTTGAACAATCACCATCGCTTCTGTGCCTCATGAAGCAGCTCTGGTATTTTTATACTGGCTCGCTGCTGGCAACTTTTTCCTGCTTGGAACTAGATGGAGTAAAAGCATGGTGTTTTTGCTCTTTGTTTCCTCCTCTCCATAGAACCACAGAGATATTTCACTTCTTAAGATTCAGGTTTGGAGAGGGAAATAATAGTAACCTAATATTATTCGGTGAAAAGTACAGTATATTTGAGTAATAGCTTAAACTTGATATGGCTGGACCTCCTTAATCACATGGTGTTCATGCTAAAATGAAACGTTTCAGCTCTTGTACAAGACGGTGAAACTCCTATTTGGTTCCTTTCTTTTTTCCAAAATCAGATGTACCGAATAATGTTTTTAACAATTCATCAGAAAAACTTTGTCTCTGTCTTCTGGTATTCACTGTGGAAAAAAAAAAAGAATGTTTACCAAAGTGAAAGTGGTAGTTTTTAAGAGGAAATTGTGTGTTGCTTCTGGTATATAAACAGGCTATAAAGGGAAGTCATCCAAAAAGTGCTTTGTCGACACTGGTATTTTTGGGTACAATTGAAGGATGCACTCAAATGAGGACCTATTTTTCAAACTACAGACTTTTCCCTCTTTTGTAGCTCTTAAGAACTCATAATTAATTTGCCTTGCTGTTCTCACACATTGAACGAACTTAATTTCAAAAACAGCATAAATTTTACAACAATACAATTTTTTTTGTAAATAATTTTGTTTGAATTGTTTGCAACGCTATGATCAATCGTAGAAATGCCAGCACACTACGATTTGCTTGCTTTGATAAATGGGTTACAAAAAGGTAGCACTTTTGCCATTAGAACATTGTTCTGGCTGCTTAAAAGGGGGCTCTGCGAATTACTCATGAATGAATAATAAGCTTTAAATCAGTCATTGGCAAGAAAAGTACAATGCGAGTTTATTGCCTGTCATAATTGCCACAGCTGGTCCTTGATTTGAAATAGGCTGGATATTAAATAGCATGGGGCGTTTTTTGTCATGTACTCACCATGCTGAAACCTAGTGCAGAAGGCCTCGTTTAGAAAGCTTAGTGGAGTTCAATTTGATTTGAACTACATGTGACCCATTTTCATTAAAACAGTTTAGAGACTTAAACGGTGTGGGATGTGTGAGTATAAACATGTTTAATGCTTTTTGAATTTTACTGACAGTTGTTCCCACAGGCTTTACAAACAGCTTAAGTATTTTCAGTACCATGGACAGCAACCGTCAGGCGACTGGCCCAGTCTTTACAGCTTACGTTTACAGCTCACTTTATTAGGCACTTTTGATCATTATGTTTAATTTACCATATAGATGCATTTTCGTTTTACAAGTACAGATTGTACTTCATAAACTAGACTGAGTATAAAAACAAGATGTACCTTATAAATTGGCCCATGAGTATGCATGTTAGTTCAGCGATACAAGCCACAGTTGCTGTTAGACTGCTTTGATTAATGGCCATCTCTTCACTGTATAGTGGAGCTTACTTTTTTGTCCTCTGGCTACTACCTGCTCCTAATTAATTTACTTTTAAGCAAACAGGTGTCCTTGAAGCTCTCTTCAGTCCCTCTGTGCTTTAAAGGGTTGCATTGTGTGAACGTTTTTTTTTTTTTCCTGCAGTTCCGCCCACTTGATGTTTTTTATTGTGAAAACTGTGAGGCTAGTGGGCAGAAAATCTTTGAGGCGTATCAAACGCTTCCCTTGACTGTGGAGCTTTGTGTACCTTGGCACAACCCACTGGGGACATTTAGCTGATCCCCTCAAGGGAAACTGTTTTTGTTTGTTTGTTTGTTTTTAACTAAAAAAGGCATCTATAAAACCAAAAGAGTCAAATGATTTGTAGGAGGTAGGAGTGGGTGTAGGTATAGCACTAAATTAGCTACAGTGACCATTGTCATTGGAAGTTCTCTACAATGCTATTAAACTATTTTACATTGTGAGCATTTTTTTAAAACCATTTATTAAAGAAATGACAACATTCAAGGTTTAAAATAAATTTTAAGATTTAAGGTTAGGATTAGGTGTAGGTGGTAGCTAATTATTTCTAATTAATCGTCATGTCAATGAAAGTCCCCGACCCTGATAGTGAGACGGCAATGCGGGTATATTTGCTTGTGTGGGTGTGTGCATGACATATGTGTGTGTGTAATATAGACACTGTGACTCACATTATGACTGTATAAACCATTTAGTATTCTGTTTTTTTGCCTGTATTGTTCCCAAACTAAACGGTGGGAGGTGTAACAGTAAAGCAATTCTTATACCAGTTTCCACTGGTATCCTCAAGGATCTCGTTTTTTGTAGTTTGTGGAAACCCATTTTAAAAAACGGTGTAATTATCTTATCTTTTTTTTTTTTTTTCTAATACCTACCAAGTTTTATGAAGCAGTTCAGGTTTTTGCATTGTTGCGCAGATTTTCTGTAGAAATAATTCAAGTCTGCATTCTTGCAATACAATTTTTGCTTTATAAATTGTTTAGGACAGAGTAACCCACCTCAGCCAAGCTGTCACTGTTGAGTAGACGAGAGCAAGTCCTTTTAATTAAGCAATAGAACACGAGAGGGAGTGTGTTTTCGCGAATAACATCACGGCTGTGATTTAATCTACGGCACTCGCCTTAGATTAAATCACAGCCGT